>VDFB02019617.1:0-38842 GCA_007258455.2 Sequoia sempervirens
AATAATATTTAAAAAGCCTAGAACATCGATTGTTGGCTGGAAAAATAGAGGGTTTGGAACCCTAACCACCAAAACAAATCCACACAAAAATTGAGGCATGAAAAACGAAGCACCCAGAAAAATCAGAGACCAACCCATTTGAGCTCTCGAAAAACCCACCAAGAATCTGCAATTGAAAAAAAAATTCGCCTTGAAATAGAGGGTCAAAACCCTAGACGAGTTTCCAGAAAACCTTAGGCGGCCATGGATGTTTGGAAAAAATGTAGAAATTCGTTTGAAAATCTTCAGAAATCGCATCTAGGAGCAGACCAAGAGCAACTTTGAAAACTGCGACCAGAAAGACAGAGAATCACGACTAAAAATGGTGATGTTTCTTCAAAAAGAACGTGCGGCCAGAATTTATAACACGTGCGGCCACGTTAGGGCACGAATCGCGTTTGATACAGAGGTAGAAACACGGTCAGAAGAGTTCTTAACTCGTGCTCAAAAGGAACAAAAATCATGCACCGTTTTTTTTTAAAAATGCCACCAAATCGCATATGTTCGTGTCTGTAAAGAACCTCTGTCGGGTGCAGTTAGGAGATGGAAAAACGCGGGCCAAATGGAAGGAAAATCGTGGCCCAAGACCAGTCTAGAAAACGCGTCAAAGTTGCAGAGAAGAAATGGAGGTCGCGTGCACCAAGAACACCAGAAATAGCCAGGAAAAAATCGCATCGATCCTTTGAGTAGTCACAACAGAAAAGGGCACGATTTTTTAGCTCGAAAAGAGCAGCAAAAAATCGACTAAAAAAATACTGCAAAAACCTCACGCGCTTCCTTCTACACAACATTTCATAAAGATGCGATTTTTAGGTTGCGATTTTCCAGACTAAAGAATTGAGAATACCCTTGTCATAGCTCCTTCAGAAAACACAACGAATAAATTCGCCCAGAAAAACCCTTGGCCAAAAAATCAGACAAAGACACCCAAAAGACAGGCCAAAACCCTTCATGGGTTTGAACACAAAAACCCGTCTTCGCAAATCCGTACCAAAATAGAGAGCCCTCCCAAAATTCTGAGCCCTCCTTGAGGGAGACAAACTCAGACTGGCTCTGATACCATGAAACAATTTTAGCTTGAAAATTGCTTATATATATATATATATATATATTTTTAGGCTGCAAAAATCGGGTTTGTATAGCACGGCCCCCTATAAATTGCAGCGCGCCTGGTAAACTTTTTAACGTGACTGGCGGCGCTAGCGCGACACGCCCTCCGGTACCACGAGACGGGGGAGACTAGAACTCGTGACCAGCCTCCTGCAACAGGAAAGACTTAGCCAACCGAGCTAGGGCCCCCGCCCTGAAAATTGCTTATATTAACAAAGAGAACAGATTACAATATATAGAGGAAGTAAATAATTGTAGACATTAAAATGTCTAACTATCTCAACTACTAACTACTGTAGATATAATTGACCATTAAACAAAAGAAGAATATAATATTCTAACAATATATTGGACAATGAATAAGATAAAAATAGGAGTATTTTCTGACTGTAGCAACAAATACATTAATATGATATACTCAGATTTAATATGTGGGAAGTTGGCTCTAAAGGAAGACGAATGGAAAATCAATAAGGAAAGTAAGTTGAATAGAATTAATAATTTATATACATTGTATATGATTATGCAATAATAATGCTTGCAACAATTGTTAACACTTATTAGTAATTATTCAATGAAACTAACCTATTGCTTCTCTATAAGTAATATCTTATGAATATTGAAGACAAATCAATTGATCAAGGATAAGAAACATACAAATCAAGAAGGAAAAGAGAATCAGATCCGTGTATCACCGCAGGTTGCTATTATCAAATATATCAATATAGGCAGGGGTATTTTGGCCAATCATTGTTTACATGTGTGCATTTTGCCATGAATAATTAAATATGTTTCATGTATAATTTTTGATGATAAATATGCATGAGTGTCTAAAACCCACCTTGTGGGAAGGGCTTGGGGTGAAGTGGTAAGAGTCTAAAAGAGCCCACTTGCGACCTTCGCCCAATCCCACAATGAGGATGGGTTTGGGGTGAAGTGGTAAGTGCCAAAAGAGCCCGCTTGCAACCTCCACCCAATCCCACAAGTTGACAAGTGTCTTTCAGGAGTCGTGGTCTTGATGGGGAAAGCAGATACAAGTCACCAAGGGGGAGGACTGTGGTATACACCCTCTTAGGCTTAGTATATGGCTTCAGGTAGACCCATCATGTCCCTTCTCCCACAATTCTAATATGTTTGCTTCGTTGATAATCTATGGATGTGATGCAATTGTCTAACCCTAACAAGCATATATGCATGTTTGCATATATTGTTCATGTGGTGAATGCAAGATTCCAATCCAAGATTACATCATTAAAGAGAGATTAATTCAATAAGTTGAAACCCTAACCCTAATTTGTTTCAATTTGTAATCAGTAGGCAAATTCTAGGGCAAATCAGGATTGGGGATATTACATGTCGGAGTTGTCGAGTTTCCCTTCTTCGCATGACTTTTTGCCCAAGTCTGCTTTCTTTTCTATTTTAGTTGAGGTATCAAACTTCCCCATATTGCCATGCTTCTCAATTATTCCCCACTCTCACTCTTTACCTTATTGAGACTTAGAGGTTTGTCATGTTATACCTCACAAAACCTTGAACCTCCACACACCATTGTCAAGAAGTCAAACTTCTCCTCTTTAGCATACCCAACCTTTGAAATTGGACCCCAACTTCTCATAGAGCTAAGATTCGGGTCATTAGGCTATCCTGACAATTCTCCACAATTACCCAAAAAAAAATTAAATAGCCAAAATATATTGCATTAATATTTGTCAGGGACACTACGCTAACTACTTCAAATTCAAATCCAACAATCTATTTACAATCAAATTTCCCTTGATAAATTTTAGCCAACACATTATACTGGAAGATATTTTCTATCACTTTTCATTCTTCAAGATTCAAGGCTTGCTTTGATGCCACTTGTTGTAGTCATGGACAAGGGATTCAATTAGGAACTCTCAATAGATTCACATGATAAGAGTTATAGTAACACAAGATACAAAGGAAATAATAATTTTTTATTGATTTATAGTTTGAATTACATCAACAGTGTTTGCTGCAAGGGTTTAAAACAGAATGAGACCTTAATCTTTTTTACATTGAACTATAAGCACAATTAGTGCCTAGCATTCAATTATAGTCGTATGAGCTGATATACAATCTATGATGCTCTTGGTTTATGATTGAACTTGGGTTAGTGCTAAGCTACAATCAATATATATAGTTTAGATTTTTTTTTTGGTAAAAATTGTGTTAGAATTTTTAGATCACTTTGTAATCCCTCATTAGGAGAGGGAGAGGATAAATTGATATATATTGTTGAAGTAGGATCTTTAAAAAAGAATAGAGTTAAGGAGGGGAGTATAAAATGAGAGTCCAAAGAAAGAAGAACATTACATAAAATAATTTTGTTGATAAAAGAGAAATATCTTGTAAAGGGAAAACAACAAAACAAAATATGATATTATAATTTTTGTATAAAAATAAAATAGAATATGATAAAATAAAAAATACTATAAACAATAGCATATTTATCTTTAGAAAAATTTATCTAAAAGACGTTTAGAGATATCATTTTAGATACATCTAGTATACTTGTCTTTAAAAAAATATAAGTAAAATACATTGGAAGATATTATTCTAGATGTGCCTATTTTAAATTGAATTTGTGATTTAAGTAGAATAAGTATATCAAGAATGATATCCTTACCTCTTTTACATAGATTTTTCTAAAAATAAGTATGTTAGTGTATGTTGAAATATAGTGAACACTCTCTATATAATAGTAATATTTTTTTAAAACTTGTATATATATGAGAGCAATATATATATATAAAAGAGTATCTTTGAAATAATGGAAATAAATAAAATATATGTATTATATCAATAATGTATAGATAGATGTATAATATATTAAAAATAAATAAGAATGGAAATCAATATAAATATTTGGTTGTACTAAAGACAAATCTTTAATACTAAAGACAAATCTTTAATTATATATTGAATATAATATATATTATAAAGTTATATTTCATTTTAACTATAATATAAAGATATTATCTTAATTATATATTTAATCATATAATTATTTTAAGAGTACTATCTACTATTTTATTTATTAAAATAAATAATTTATTACTATTTTATTTACTAAGTATATACTTCATTAAAATTATTTGATAAATGTGTAATATTTACAAGTTAAATAAAAACAAGATATAAATATTTAATTATATTAAGATGAATCTTTAATTATGTAATGTGTATAGCATATCATACTTATTATCTATTAAATATTTATATTCTATCTTTGATTGTAATATAAAGATAGTATCTTAATTATATATTTAATCATATATATAGTGTTATCTAATATTTTATTTATTTATTATTATAGTATTGTATTTTATTTTGATTCTAATATAAAAATATTATTTTAATTGTATGTTTAATCATATAGTATTATCCAATTTTATTCACTAAATAGATATTTACTATTTTATTCTAAAGTACATAATTATTTCAGTAGAATTATTTATTTGTTATAGTTAAATTAAAATAATGATATACACATAAATATAATAATTTTATAGAGATTAAATTTTTTTATGCTGGTTATACATTTTATTTTGTTTTTTTATTTTTAATATTTTTGTATGTTTTTATAGTTCTTGTTAACATGTTCACACCATTACATTCCACCTCTTGCTGCTATTGTAGTTACACTTCTCAACATAATAAACAATATTCCATGGAGACACTCCCCTTGAAAATCCAACCTTTTTTAGGATAGGGACATCCTTGGATGTAGGGTCTCTAGGGAACCACCCTCTTCTTGATTTGCCATCACCGTCACTTGTTAGGGATGTTTTTGAGATGTCTCCCTCAAAGAGCATGGTTTTGAGACACCCACTATTTTGGAGATTGCAAGGAGATGTTAGGACGTCCTTGGGATTCTAAACGGACTTTTTTGGTGTCTCCCAAAGAATGTCCCAACCACCCTTGGACTAGACAACTGAAAAATGATTTTTTTCAAAGAAAATTGACATTTAAAAAATATTTGGCGACTAACCTTATCCTTATTGGTGTATGTATTTGATCCACTCCTTGAGCACTCACAAAAAATAAATAAATTAAGATCTTAGCCTCACTCCTAGTCAATATCAAGTTTCAACAGCATTGAGAAAGTCTACAAGTGCAATGACAAGCTAAATAGTGAGTCTTAGGATAGGAAATGTGAGCAACAAGAGTGAGAGCATTGGCCAAGTTTTCATTGGTTGAGTTCAAAAATGTCGTTGCCTTTGAACCTTAAATGTTGACTTAAAGTCAAATTAAATTCTACGACAATAATTAAATGACTACAATACTTTTAAGTACCTGCAAAATAAAAAATGTGAAAAAAATATTTTTAGATGCAAAAATTTGCTTTGCATATTTTGAATGCTTCTACATTAGTACATCATTAATTCCTTGAATTAAATGATGCAAAATTTGCTTACATATTTTGAATGCTTCTACATTAATACATCATTAATTCCTTGAATCAGTGAGGACTAAGATTATAAATAGGTCACGTGAAAACGATATTATCATTGTGGACATGTAGTACATAAAAAGGAGTTCATGGTTCTAATATGTTTGAACCCAATTTTTTAAAGGGTTGGGTTGATTATTGTTTTCAAGATTTCAAAATGAAATAAACATTATTGAAAAGTTTGGATCGGTCATGGTTTATATGAACTTCAGGGCGTCGGTCTTTTGGTTCCGTCTTCAATTGATTTTTCTATACAATATTAATGAACAAGAATATAATTAATGCCTTAATTCAGTAGAGAGGTCTTACATACCTTAGAAGCAACAAGTTATATGAAGAATAAGTAACTTAATGAAATGCTAAATTTAAGTATCAAATGGTAAAATTTGATGTCCAAGTGAAATAGGAAAGATTAAAATTTGAAACTATAATTACTGTTACTGTGTCTTTTCTAGTGGATTTCTTAAATGATTTTTTTTTTGGTATTGATGTTTAATGTTAGTTTTTGAGCGTATAAGTATTAATTTTTGTGGGTTAATGCATCCAGTTTTGGTCCTTTTTTCTCGTTTAAATTCTTCGTCACTGTTTATAAATAAGAATGTAAATCTTTGTTTGTTGAATAGTAAAAGATACGCGGTTCTGTCCTGCTTTATAATCCTGGCCTGACAATGGTATTAGAGCCCTGCAAATTAATTTTGCTAGAGGGAGAAAACATTCTATATTTTGGAAAATGTCTACTGTATTTAAGATTTCTCTACAGCTGTCCATGAAAATGTGTGCCGTGATTTGTTATCTCTTTCTCCCAAAGAATTAAGAGATCCCGGCAGGTGTCTTAGATGCTATAGACAATGGTCTCGTATAATCTCTCCGTGATCTTCGCACTACAAAAAGAGTGTCTTCGTTTTGTCAGCCGCCGAGTAGTATGAAGTTTATACCTATTAAAGTGCTGTCTGGAACAAAACATGAGTAAAATCTTTTGGAGCACCTTTATTCAACACAAAGAACACTATCATAACATTTCCACAGCAGGCTTTTCAGCCTGCAAGGTGAGCATATGGCTCAACATTGTTAGGTCATTCCAAGCTGAGTAATCGCACATTTTCTGCCAGGGCGAGTACTTTTGACTTTTACTCGCTGCTCGGGATGCAAACTGCCAACACACACTCAGCTCTATTCACGGGAGGTGCTTGGGCGCTTGGAATAATCGACACCCTCACCCTCATGATTTACGCGACCCCTCACACTTCTTATCACTACCATATGTGAACTTCGTGCCTTTAAGAGGCTGTCTGGAAGCCTACGTGGAAACCCAGTGGGTCAAAAAGGGAAGCATTGACTTGAAATTGGGGATTATCGGGCCCACCGCCCATCGATAATACTGTCCTGTTCTCTGGTAGCCACAAGTCATAGGGCGATGGCAGCTGTTGTGGAGTGGTCTGAATATTATTGGAGAGTAAGGTAAACTATTTGGCATCGATTACACTTTACAAAGAATGCCAGATTTCTATTGAATGAAAGACCCAGGTTGGCGCTGAAGCCAACAAAGTTATTAATTCAAACATTCAGGTCAAAGTTGTGGACGGGAAGATTAAGGGAGGTGCGATTGAGGTAAGGAGTTGGATGCTGCTTATATTTCTGAAATCATAATAGTTATTAGTTAGTAGCTAGTTACTGGATATCACTATGCGGCTTCATATGATGATGCCATTTGGTAATCCATATGTATTCAACAATCAAATTTAATAGAAAACGCTTCTTCATGGTTCTTAGACTTTATTTGATACATTTTGTAATTGAATTTTGCAAAAAAAATATGTTTTATAAGAAATTTAACAACTTTTTAAGTTGCTGAGTATTTGCCGAGTCAAAAAATTTGGGCTTGCTGAGTACTCTCCGAGTCCAAGTATGTAAACTATGATTCCGACAATGGATACTGTGATGGAAAATTGATTTTTGATTTTTTGGCTGATGCGTTCAAAGTGCCGCTGCTCAATCCATTTCTGGGTGCTATTTTTGGCTTATGTGTTCAAAGTGCTGCTGGTCAAACCATTTCTGGGCGGCTTTGGGCAATTGTTTAAGAAAGATTCCAGCTTGACAGTGAATGTTCAACAAAGATTATTTAATTGGACCAACAAATTTCTGGAGATAAAAGATTATTTTTACCACTTAAATGGCAGAAGTAAAAGAGATTTAATTTTTATTTTACTGTACTTGCTTTTTAAATATTTTAAATTGAAGTGAGAATAATAAATTAAGAAATTTGTGTATAACAATTGTGTAAAGAATTAAAGAAACAAAATGTATTCTATTGTGACAATGGCTGGTGAAACCCTAATTGTAAATCAAACGTGAATAGAACAGTACAAAAAAATTAGAGAATGCTCTCATTTTTAATGATTTGTGGTGTAATATATGTGATTGAAACCAACCTATAGAACCAACAGCTATGAAAAGCAAAAGAAGTATAGAAGTATAAGAATTCTAAGCCCCAGCTTTGATAATGAACTAGACAAGGATGCAATTGGCTTGGGGTGCACTTCAAACTTTAAGTGGTCTAGACTATATATGATTCCCATTTAGAGTTGGAATTCATTCAGTAGCAATTGAAAGTATTCAACCTTGAACTAAAAAATGGCGATGTCATGAGTTTAGCTTTTGAAATGCTAGTCATAAAACACAATGTTGATGCTGTTGGTGGAAAAGTGGATGTCTATCATGCAACCTTCACAAGGGCATTCTTTTGCACTCATTCCACCTATTTGGAGTCTCTACAAGCAAGCATTACAATTGCTTCTCATGAATTGATTGAAAAGTTGGCTGAATGAGAGAAAACCTTTGAGAGAAAAGTTGACAGTACCAATGAGAATATTTGTCTTGCCAAATAAGAATACAATTCTTCTAATAAGAACTCTTCTTCTATGGTCAAGCAAGAGTTAGAGGCCAATGGAGGAACAGAGGAAGAGGAGGTACAACTAATAAAGGGCAATTTCAACTTGATAACCAACACTTGTATTGCAAATGATGTGGTTATAAAGGTAGTCGTGAAGCCCATGAATGCAAAATATCATGGAATATGACAGAAAATTCTTCAAAACAAGCTATGATAAAGCATCAGGAGTAATCCAGTTTGTATATGGTAGTGATAATGATCAACTTGTGATTTCTGTATCAGATTTTGCCTAGCATACTTTAGTGTAAGCATCATAGCATAATGCTTGGGTATTAGATACTAGAGCCACAAAATATGACATTTTGGGGTGACTATTTTGAAAAGTTTCATGAAGATGTTTGTGGTCTTGTTTATTTGGTAGATAGAACAAGTGTCAAGCCTGTTGAAAAAGGAATGATTCCACTCTAGTTGTCCAGATTTCTAGATTCTATTCTTTCAACTATGATGTAACTTATTGTCACTAGTTTTGATTTGACAACAAGAGCACTCCATTTTATTCAAAGATGGACAAGTGATAGTTAGAAAGAAATTAAATAATCAAGTTGCATTCACTAGTTGGATGGTGTAAATTTATTAGAACTCAAAGGTGGTTCTTGTTAATGATATAGCAGCTACAGGCTCGTCCTTCCAGCACAGTTCAATTGGAGAAAACATAAATTAAATAATAGCTCTTTGGCTATTTAATTTATATTAGCATATATTTAATGAGGAGGCGCGAATGTTATGAGGCTGACCTCATTCTTTACTTTCCACGATTTTCTCTCTTGGCCAACTTGTTAATTGATTCATTAAATTTGTAATTTATTCTTGAGGCCGACCTTGTTCTTGAAGAGGTGCGACCTCTCATAGCAATGTATATATAGAGGTTCATCTTATCATTTGTGATCACCAAGTTTATGCTATGCAAAGTGCGAGTTCTTCAAGAAGAGATTGCGAATTATTCTCAAGTGCGAATTGTTCAAGGACAGATTGCGAATCATTCAAGAGCTGAGTGCAAGAGCTGAGTGCGAATTCTTATTAAGAGCTGAGTGTGAATTCTTATCAAGAGCTGGGTGCGAATCTGATCAAGAACAGATTGTAAATTTCTTTGAAGGGCAGATATTTACAGTCAGGAGTACAGATCTTTATCTGTTTTTGTATCTGGTATAGGTACAGAATTTTGGCCTTGTGTTAGGCCTCATTGTAAAGAGAATTGTTGCCACTGTTTATAAATATAAGAGAGATCTTTGTTGCTGGGTTTTTCTCCCTCAAGAGGAGGGTTTTCCCAGGGTATCTGCTGTGTTATTGTGTCTGATTTTGAATTATTTTTCTGTGCATATAATCTGTTCACTAAAATTTATTAGAAGTCAAAGGTGGTTCTACTAGTCAAATAGTTTTGCTTACATTATTGAAGAAGGTAACCATCTTGCTAGTCTTTTATGGCTTGTATGATTTGGGTATGTGAATTATGACATCATTTGTATAATCCAAAATAATGGCGTATCCCACTTTGCTTAAGATAGTTGAAAAATGTGAAAGCTGTATTCTAACAAAACAACATATAGATCGTTTCCCTCATTCAATTTGGTAAGCACAAAGCAAATTACAACTTGGTCAGTTTGATTTATGTCCACAGGTTGTAAGTATTTCATATTATTTTTGATGATCATAGTTGAATTAGGATTTATTTTGTGTAGAAGAAATTTAAAGCTTTCTAGACTTTTAAAAAGTTGTGTATTATGATTGAAAATGGAGCTTGCACTTCCATTGGTACTCTTTGAACATACAATATGGAGAGTTCACATCAAAAGATTTCGAGAATTACCATAGTCAAGATGGATCAAGCATAATCTCATTGTTCCATGCATAGATGCGAAACTTGCAGAGTACTCGGAAAGCTTGAGAGTCAGAAACTTATTGAACATACAATGTGGAGAGTTTGCATCAAAAGGTTTTGAGGAGTACCATAGTCAAGATGGGATTAAGCATAATCTCATTGTTCCATGCATAGATGCGAAACTTGCAGAGTACTCAGAAAGCTCGAGAGTCCGAAACAGTAGCAACTCACAAAAAATCTCTCAACTAATTTTTTCATAAACTTGTGATCTTTTCACAAAAACTAATCAAAAACTTGTAACAACTCTGTGATTTTCAAATAAACTTTGCCAAATTGATATAAAATCATTTTTTCTGCACAAAGTTAAAAAGTTATTGTGATTTTAGCATTTTAGGGATGCGATTGGGGATGACTGTGGCGGCTTGGAGCATGCAATTGAAAGCTATTTAGGGCACATGACTAAAAGCAACTCAAGTCATGTGAATACATAGGTTTTCTTTGCTTTTATTTGCTTGGCCCTTGCATATGAGTGTGACTAGAAAACCCAAAAAATTCCCAATTGAGAAGTTAAAGAATGACTGAAATTAGTGTCACAGAATCGCATAGATTGAATGCCAAACAAAAATAAAACATTTTATTTATTGTGTAGGCTTCCATCATGTTCACAAATTTCAATATAGCTTTTAAAAAGCCATCTAGCTAACAGCTACCAAAACTTTCTTGTTTACTTCTCATTTATGAATTCCAAAGCTTTGCAGTTTGTCAAAGCATTTAACAAATGTTGACTGAAAAATTTTATATGACAAATTTTGACACAATAATAACAAAATATATTTTACAATGATTTATTTTGTTTTCAGTCAGCATCTGTTAAGTGTTTCTTTGGCAAATCTACAAATTCAATCTAATATCTATGATTCTGTGATTTAAAATAAAATAAAATAATATTTGTGATTCAAAATAAAATAGTAAATGTGTTACTCAAAATAAAAGGAATTCTGCAGTAACTCTTGTAAGTGCTCTATGAGTTTCACATACTATGAGTTAACCTATGTCTAGTAGAAAAGGAGCATATGGAAAATTTGGCTCCTTCAAAAATAAAAACATATTACGAATTATTTTTTTGTTCAAAATGCAAATTAAAGATGACATTAGAAAATTGAAATCTTGTAATGCGGTACTTTGCACATTTTCAAACAAATGTAGACTAGAATAAATCTTTTATGCAGCATTTTTTTTATTTTTTATTTTCAAGATTAGGGTGTAGTGCTGTTATCTAGGGTGTTACTGATTTTTTATGTTGTCCCCTTTTTGCTAGGTTTCATTTTTATTTCTTAAAGAGGAATATGGCTTTTGAAAATAGAAGAATTGGTGGCAAAACTAAGGATTCTTGTTGGAAACATGGAACACCAGGTCTAGTGCAAGGATAGGTTCTTTATATCCTTTGCACTAAGAGAATGAACAAAGGCACTAATCAACTCAAATATTACCCTGCACTGATCTCATGTCAGGATGTTACGCCATTTACATTAGTTACTTTGGAGTTTAAGGAGGTGGTGAAAACACTCCTTGCACCACATCACTTAAGGAAAGCAGAGACAAATAGAACAATAGAGTCAATGGCAGCCCCAAACCAAGTTTTTAGTTCTATAGGGTCATAGAGAGATATGGGGTGCTCTTCTTCCATTGGGCCATGATTATGACCATTGGGCAGTGTGGGCAGCCATAGTTTTAGGTTTTTGGTTCCTCATAACATTTTTGGTGTGTAACCTTCATTGGAAGGTTTTACATGGAGTAGAGGATTGCAACTTGAGGTGAAGTTGACATGTGCAAGATTTTGGTATTACAATGATATTCAGTTTAATATTGTTTCAAGGGCTTATTGGGAATGGTTGGTCAATACATGGACTGTGACATGTTAGTGGTTTAAGACCTCAAAGTCATCATGTGTTGAGTGGGCAATTACTATAGGACGATGTAAGAAACACACATCTATTAGTAAGAGAAAAAAAAAATGGAAAAAGAAAGGCTGCACTGTTTTATTTGATAGGTGGATGAATGATAGGAATAAGACGCTCACTAATTTTTTAGTGGCTTCAGGGTGTTGATGTTATTGCAGCTTCGGGCTTCATACTTATTTATTTGTGATTATTTAATGGCAGTTATCTCTAAGATGGCCGACTTCCTTTGTAATTATTATTTATTATTTGTAATTATTTTTATGGTGGCTGACCTTGTCCTTGAAAAGGTGTGACCCCTCTAAGCAACATGTATATATAGAAGGTCACTTTCTCTCATTTGTGTATCAAGCAAGTTCGAAGTCTCTTCTCCTTCTTCTCAAGTGCGAATTATGTCAAGTGCAGATTATTCTATCTAGTGCAAATTATTCTAAGGCAGATTGCAAGTCATCAAGAGCAGATTGCGAACTCTTCGAGAGCAGATTTGAGTTGCAAGGAAGTGTAGATTATTTGTCTATCATTGCATCTTGTGAAGGTGCTGATTATTGGCCTCATTGTAAAGAGACTTGTTGCCATTATTTTTATATAATAGAGAGATCTTTGTTGTTGGGTTTTTCTACCCCAAGAGGAGGGTTTTCTCAGGGTATCTGCTGTGTTATTGTGTCTGATTTTTGAATTAATTTTCTGTGCATTACATCTGATCATAAAATTAACATGGTATCAGAGCGGGTTTGAAGAAGATCTTGATCAGATTGTTATTACAACGATACTCTTTACTCTCTTTCTCATTGTTGTTTACTTCTATCTCTTCGTCAAGATGGTGATCGGTCTTAAGCTTGAGGATAGACTTGAGGGAGCATCAAATTTCACATCTTGGAGATTCAGAATTATGCTCTCCTTGGAAGAAAGTGAATTGACTGAGTTCGTGAAGAGGAAAGTCTCCGAGCCTGCTGATGAGGAAGAGAAGATTCAATGGAAGAAGAAAGATACTAAGGCAAAGAAGATGTTAGTTGATTCCGTGAAGGATCATATTGTTCCCATCATCTCTAAGATGAAGATGGCAAGGGAGATGTTTAAGTCTTTGGAGGAGATGTATGAGATCAACAACACAAGCCGTGCACTTGCATTGAAGCAAAAACTTCATCATGTGAAAATGGCGGAAGGAGAATCTGTCATCGCTTACTTCATGAAGATTTCCGAATTGAGAGATCAACTCTCTTCTATTTGGTCATTTTGTTGATGTCAAGGATTTGACCATGCTTGCCTTTAATGGTCTTCCTTCATCTTGGGAGTCTTTCATTCAAGGAATCAGTGCAAGATCGAAACTTCCCAAGTTTGATTGTTTGAGGGCAGATTGTATTCAAGAAAAGTCTAGGTTGGCTGCGAGAGGTATTGGTCAAAGCTCTACAAATGAAGACATTCATGTTATTTCCGCTCAATCCTCGGAGAAGAAAGGAATAGGAGGAAAGAAAGGATACTTCAAGAGGAATAGAGATAAAGGGTTAGATGGTGCTCTTGTATTCAAGAAGAAGTGGGACCTCTCCAAAGTCCAATGTTTTCGTTGTGACAAGTTTGGTCACTATGCAAAGGATTGCCCAACCAGGCCTAATCAGCATGCTTCATTTGCGGATGTGGATGAGATCTCTTCTCAAAAGGATTCTAGGGAATTTCTATTCTAAGTCATGGCCCTGTGTTCAAGCCATGAAGGTTTTGTGCTGATCTGTGCGCAAGAGCAACGTATCTTATTGCGTCTAGTATTTGCATCCATCAAAATATTTAAAGAGATATGTATTCTTTGTTTGCTGAATTATATCATTTAGTTGGATCTTGTAATTAGTAAAGAGAGATAGTGGTTTCTCTTGAATTGTGTTCACTAGCATAAGATCCTTTGAAGATTTCATTTATTGCAAGTTATTTCATGTTGGTTGTGAAGATTTTTGAGTGTAACTTTGAAATAAAAAGAGAACTGTAAATTCGATGGTGATTAGTTGGTTACATCAATATCATTCTCTACTGCATGAACTGTGATAGAACCTTGAACTCTTGGAGAGAGTTGGTTCTACATGCTAACTACATAATGCATTCAAGAAATCTGTAGTTGTGCAGATTGTTTTCTTTTTTTGTTGTGCTGAGTTTGGCACTCTCGAGAGGAGTAAAAGATGGAAGAAAGAGTTGTATCAAAATTCAATAAAGATAAGTTTCCTTATCCCTTCATTCTGATCTTTTGATATATTTCTCTTTTGTGTTGATTTATTTATTCATGTTTTAATATTGTTCATAAATTCTTATGTATTCATGCTATAACTTGAAATAGTAAACCTTGTATGATTCAAGCCTTGATATTTCTTTGGATAATTATAAACTGTTAGTAATCTCTCTCCAAAAATGCTTCCAGGATAGTTCTAGGAGCAAGAAGGTGATGAGAGATTGCTTAGTGATGAAAGGCTTGAGGCATCTTGTGAGGAAGTCATGCCAACCAAAGAAATGATCAAGCGTGAAGTCACAACTTGCAGCCATGGGACTGAGTTGGTGGCCATAGGGAGTTCACTTCCAGAAGTCTTCTTTGCAATCTTTGAAGCAGGGGTCAAGAGGGAGTTTTGTAACTCACTGAGAAGAAGTGAAGATTACTGTATTGCAAGGCTAGGTGCTAAACCCTTAGAGGATCCCTTCACCTGCTGAGATTAGAATTGCTTAAGACTGTCTTCTGGATTTATCATTGGTAGCTCTGCAAACCTATTCAGAATAGCGTGATTTGGGATGAGGTTGAGGAGGACTATTTTGAACTCTCTATAGTACCAGAGGTGTGCACTAGAAAACATTTATCTAAGGCAAGTGTTGCAGTCAATCTTGGACAAAGAGGTCAAACGGTTGATGTAAGAGCTTAAAGATTTAGAGGGAGCCAATTGAACTTGAAGAAGATGGTAATCTAGTTGATCTTGATTCCTTATGTTGATTTATGGAAACAAATTTTCAGAAGCTTAAGGAGGTTGCAGCTAGTTCAGATTTGGTTGATCCTACTATGTATAGTCAGTTGATTGGATCATTGATGACCAGATTGCAGTTAGTGCATTTTGTCAAGTTCATGTGTGAACCAAGTAAAATACTTCTAGTTTCAGTGAAGCATATCCTGAGATACTTGCATGGCACAGTTGGATATGGGTTGAGATATTCTTCAGATGTGGACTTGGAATTGCATGGTTATACTGATTCTGATTGGGCAGGGAGTGTCACTAATCGGAAGAGCACCTCTGGATGTTGCTTCAGTTTGGGATCTGCTATGATTTCCTAGTGCAGTAGGAAGCAGTCATCTGTAGCATTGAGTACAACAGAGGCAGAGTATATTGCAGCTTGTATGGCAGCTCGAGAAGCATTGTGGCTTCGTAAGCTCCTTGCAGGATTGTTTGGACAATCAATGGACCCTACTATCATTCATTGTGATAACTGGAGCTGTGTGAAGCTTTATGTCAATCCTGTGTTTCATAACAAAACCAAGCATGTTGAGATGAAATACCACTATATCAGAGACATGTTATTGAGGAAAGCATTTCAGTTGACGTATATCAACACTGATGAGCAGACGACAGACATTCTCACCAAGCCTCTTTCTAGGATAAAGTTTGTGCACTTTCGAGATAAGCTTGGTATGGTGGAGAATACAGCCTTAACTGGGGAGGAGTCTCAGTATCAGTGATCCTCATTAATGAGTTCTCTGTGAGAGAAGTTCCAAGTGAAATCCCTTGATTAATGAGTTCTTCTTTATGAGAGAAGTTCGAGGTGAAATCCCTTGATTAATGAGTTCTTCTCTGTGAGAGAAGTTTTGAGGTGAAATCCCTTCATTAATGAGTTCCTCTGTGAGAGAAGTTCGAGGTGAAATCCCTTGATTCCACCCTTTGGGAGAGCCATGGCGGGTCATGTGTGTGACTCCATGACAACATCACGTGAGAGAGTCTGTGATGATTCCTCTTGTACTTGTGTTTTCACCTTCTGGGAGAGCCATGGTGAAAGTCATGTTGAGGTGACAACATCACGCAAGTGATAAACACTTGTACATACCATACATGGTTGTAGCCATTATGGTTGATATCGCGATGAGGTGATATCGTTTCTTTTCCACATATGGTTGTAGCCATTGTGGTTGGCATCACGATGAGGTGATGTATCTTGTGCAGTAGGAAGTATTCCTCCCTAGCTAAGAGGGAGTGTTGATGTTATTGCAGCTTCGGGCTTCATACTTATTTATTTGTGATTATTTAATGGCAATTATCTCTAAGATGGCCGACCTCCTTTGTAATTATTATTTATTATTTGTAATTATTTTTATGGTGGCCGACCTTGTCCTTGAAAAGGTGTGACCTCTCTAAGCAACATGTATATATAGAAGGTCACTTTCTCTCATTTGTGTATCAAGCAAGTTCAAAGTCTCTTCTCCTTCTTCTCAAGTACAAATTATTCTAAGGTGGATTGCAAGTCATCAAGAGCATATTTGAGTTGCAAGGAAGTGTAGATTATTTGTCTATCATTGCATCTTGTGAAGGTGTTGATTATTGGCCTCATTGTGAAGAGACTTGTTGCCATTATTTTTATATAATAGAGAGGTCTTTGTTGTTGGGTTTTTCTCCCTCAAGAGGAGGGTTTTCCCAGGGTATCTGCTGTGTTATTGTGTCTGATTTTTGAATTAATTTTTTGTGCATTACATCTGATCATAAAATTAACACAAGGGGGCAATAGTTTTTTAAAATTAGTTGATTCCTCCATTGAAATAAAAAATGAAGGGACCTTTGTGCAACATGTTGGATGAGGTGGTGATGGAGGTGGGAGAGGAAAACGTCTTTCAAATAATGTTCGACAATGCAATTGCATATGTGGAAATCAGCAGATTTCTAGAGGTGAGGCACCCAACATTGTTTTGGAGCCATTGTGCAACCCATTGTTTTGACATACTCCTTAAGGACATAGAGAAACTAAGTTGGGTGAAGATCGTGGTTAAAGATGCAAGGAATATCATAAAGTGCAACTACAACCACACATGGATTCTAAATCGTATGAGAGTGTACTTTGATGGGAAGGATCATGTGTGATTAGGAGTCACACCTTTTGTGATTAATTTTCTCACCTTGTGGAGTATACTAGATACAATGCTTACCTTTAAGTGCATGTTTGTGAGTGAAAGGTGGTTAAAGAGTCCTTATGTAGGAAGCTTGAAGCAAAGAGGGTTGTGAAGACCATTTTTGATGATAGATTTGCTAAAGTAATGGAGGAGATCATCAATGTAAGTTACAAACACCAACTTCATTTTTTTTCAATTTTCTAATACTACAATTTATTGATTTTGTAAAATTTTGATATTCAAGTGTCAAAATTGTTGATTAGGGTTATACAATTGGTGGATGGGGATAAAAACCCCATGGGTAATTTATATGAGGCCATGTATAAGGCCAAAGAGGCAATTCAACAAATAAGACCAAATATGAACTCATATGGCACATTATTGATTGGATGCAGAATCGACAACACCAATATATTCATGTTGTTGTCTATTATTTGAACCCCATGTTTTATTTCTCCCCTTCTTTGAAAGATGTAAATGTAATGTCCCCTTATTAGAGACATAAAATGCACAAGTTAAGTTCAAGAATTTGTATTTACCAACACTTTATTTTGCACATAAATTTGCCTTGAAGATCTACACACATCGCACATTACTGACAAATACACATAGTTCCTTAATCTGATTAAATTAGACAATTCTAGATTGAACATTTTAAAAATAAGACAAATGCATTAGTGCATAAAACCATCATAATCGGATATGACTTATTACTTTTGATCGGAATAGATCTTTGCCTTGTTTCCTCTTTCCTAACCTCATTGGATGGTAGGTTTACTGTGCCAAGGGCACGTGCACGATCTCAAAGTGCACTCCCTCAAGGTGTCCCACTTGTCTTGGGAGCATCCATCAATGGAGCGATTTACCAGCCTTTCCCTCCACAAACTCCCTATCCTTATTGAGTGCTAGCGAAAGGGAATTTTGGCCTGAAGTCTATTCTTATAGTAAAAGTCATAGTAGCTTATGATATACAATCATTGCTGCAAGCATCATCATTGGACTCTTGTAAATAATATCCCTTTCTATCTATTCCAGGTGTTTGCCAATCACTTATGCTGTATAGATGAACTCAATATATTGACATATAAATATTCATTTAATCTCTCTATGCATTCAGCTATTATATTTAATCGAATTCACAATTCATCACAGATTAAAGTGTTATAAACATTTACTACTATTAAGGTATGGATTAGTTATTATACTGTAACCTGCTGTCCACAGTAACTTGGATTGATTACATAATCCTTCAATGTTAAGAGTCAGTTGAGGATACTTACCTTTGGTTGTTGCACTATATTGGACTTCCTTCAGACGTATTCATTGTAACCGGATATGACTCCCTTTCTTGTAATGACCCCTTTCTAATGGAATCACTTAAACCTGAATTTTGCATTCAAAGTCTTTCTCAAAGAGATATTAGAAACGTTAGAGATCAATGAATTCCAGTAATAACTTCTAATAAGATTGGAGATGATATAAATATTCCATTCTTGTCAAAGGTTTATTCATTTCCTCCTTACCACTCGCTATGAAAGATTCTAAATCATATATTTCATAAATACATTCGAGTAGATATTAACATCTTTCAAGATCCCATAGATGGAGATTTTATTATGCCACTTATCATCATAGTGAACGTAAAGTCATTATTACTTATAAGGCTCAATAATTGCTGCAAGCATCATTATTGCATAATCATATATATATATATATATATATACATATACTTTATATACATATGCATAATCGTTATTAATTATTTCTAAACTTAGAAGACTCACCCTTGCATAAACATGCATATCATTTATATTTATATATTCATTTTATATATATGCTCATATTATATTTAACATATCAATCATAATATATGTTTATCAATCATGATATATTTAAATATATTTATCAACCATAATATATTTAAATATATTTATCAATTATCAAATGTTATTAAATTCCTAATTTATTTGCCAATCCTTAGCATCTGAATGCAGATGTATTTATCCCGATTTATTAGTTAAGTACATAAAGCTTTTATTCATTCTTATTTAAATTTATTAGTGCTTACCTCTGCTGTTGACCGATCTGCAAAGGATCCCTGTTTCTTTTTGGTTCAGCCAAAGACTTTCTTCTTTCAACCATCGATGATTTTCTTTGGCATGGAATGATTCTATTTAAATAGTGAACCTTTGCTATGGGAAAAGTCACGTCTGGGTCAAAAGCTTCTTTTGAATGAAACGCTGCTTCCTTTGGAATCGTTGTTTCCCAATTTCGGCATTAGTTTTTGATTGTGTATGATAAAGGAAGCGATGCCTTTAAAAGGTCTTGTTTATATTTAAAATAATAATGATATGTAAAATATAAATAATGATTATAGAATTCTGATCTTATTCAATTTTATCTTCATTATATGTTATTTATTATTATTTTATTTTAATGTTGATTTTTACTTAATATTTGAACATTAAAGCATAAATATTAATTTGTCAAATATGATTTAATGATAATGTTTACAATAATATTAGATTATGTTCATTTTGTTGTTTTATTTTATTTGTATTTGAATGTTTGATATTATAAAAATAATCTTATTATTATTTTATTCTATTGTATGACATTTTATTATGATATTTACAATTAATAAGATTAATTGTTCTATTACAATAATTGTGTAATTATAATATTATCTTGATAATTATAATTAAATCATTAATGTTTTAATATGCATTTTGTTTATCTTGTTTCGATGTTTTATATCTCAATGCTACAATTTCGGGGGACATGACAGTAAATGTTATGCTTGGCCTCAACACATGTAAGGAGAGATTGGTTGCTGATGAGAACCTTCTAGACCTCATATTTGATGAGCTACAAAGTTATAAGAAGGCAAAGGGAACAACATTCTCTTCAAATTTTTGCATTCATATGAGAGACACTTTGCATCCAGGTAAAAGAAAAAAAGTTAAATTTTAATTTAGTATTGATTTTAACTTCTAAGTGTACTAAAATCCTTACTAAGTTATAAATGATAAATGTTCTCCTAATTTGTGGTGGGAGGATTATGGTGCCATAATGCCTAATCTTCAAAAGCTTGCCATTCACATTTTATTTTAGTTGTGAATGCAATTTGGAGTGTTTTTGAGGTCACCCACACAAAGAAGCACAATAGGTTGACTCAAAAGCACTTGAATGACTTTGTCAATGTGCGATACAACCTTTGGTTGCATGAAAAAAGGTACATGGGTAGGGTACATGATGCGCTTGACCTTAATGGCATTGGTTCCTATTCAAATTGGATTGTTGAGCCTAAGGATGTTGATGTGGATCCTTTGTTAACCGATGATGAGTTAGTTGATTTAGAAAGGGAGGCAGTCAAATGGGAAGCAAATGTGGCAGCATATAAGGAGGTAGAAGGCGAGGTTGGTGGGTCATTAAGGCTGGGTTTGTTGCATACACAACTTGATCCTATCACTATGGATGAGGCACCTGTTGAGGATATTGCAGCTGTACCATCCATTCCTGCAACACCAACATGGCTGCAGACTTTTTTGAGTTTTAATTGTAGATGGAATTTATGACTTATAATTTCTATTGATATTGAAATTTGAAGTTCATATGTATTGATGAGAGGTTGAACTCGTTTTTTTTGTCTATGATATGTAGTAAAGTCTAATTTTGATTTATATTTGATGGAAATCAGTAATATGTTCTTCAAATAGTAATACGGTAATATGTGTGCTTTGAAAAATCTTTTTAAAAATTTCTTTATTTTCAAATGTTCGATAACTTGGAGTCTATTGGTGAAAATCAATATAAAAGTAGACTCAAAACAAATTCCTTTAAAGAAGCTGAAAATATTAGTCTGGAGGAAGGCTATGCAAATTGAGTATGACTCTTTTTTGGAAAATTGCACTTTAGAGTTGGTTGATCCTCCAGTAGGTTGTAAACCTTTTGGTTGCAAGTGGGTCCTTTTAACCAAGTACGAAGGAGATGGCACACTTGACAAACATAAGGCAAGGCTTGTCTGAAAGGGCTATGCTCAAAAAGAGAGCATAGATTATGAAGAAACTTTTGCACCTACAATGAAATGGATTATCATTCATGCATTGTTGGCTTGCTTAGCCCAACTTTGATTGAAAGTTCATCAAATGAATGTGAAAATTGCATATTCGTGAATGACAATCTCAAAGGTATAGTGTATATGAGTCAACTAGAAGGATATGTAAGTCATAGGTCAAGAACACTAAGTGTGCAAGCTCTTCAAATCATTGTATGGTTTAGAACAACCCCATGAGCATGGTATGAAAAGCTCACCAAGCAAGCTCTTTGAATTTAAAGATGCCACTCTTTTTTAGGTTTGATTGCACAGTTGTTTATCTGTTTGTTTGTGGATGATTTGCGTTTAACTTGTAACAATGAAAAGTACCTTGCAAGAATTGCAGAAAGTGTTTGAAATGACTGACTTGGGATAGCTTCATTAGAAATGACTGACTTGGGATAGCTTCATTATTATTTTGATATTAAGTGATTCAAAAATTCAAATATATGTTTGTACCCAACTAAAATATATTGGTGAACTAAAACTTCTTAGTAGATTTCGAATGTGACTGCAAACTACTCAATGGAGCAAAGTTTGAAACTCATATCAGATGAAACTGCAGAGTTTGCTGATGCAACTAAGTACAAACAATGTCTTGGAAGTCTGATCGATGTGTCAACACCACAATTTGACATTTCTTTTGCTGTTGGCGTCCTCTCTAGATTCATGCTCCAACTTGGAGAACATCACTGAGCAACAACAAAGAGATTTCTTTGATGTTTGAAGGGAACTCCAAATTTTGGGCTCGAATACTCCAAGGCAATGTATTTCACATTAGTCAGATATTCAAATTTCAAGTGACTTGGAAGATGGAAAATCTACTTAATGTTTTCTAGTGCATCTTGGATAGGCTGGTATTTATTGGAAATCTAAGTAGTCAGTGCCCACTTTATCTTAAGCAAAACCAGAATATATGGCGGGCTTTCGAGGCAACGAGGGAAATTTTATGGCCTAGAAGGATACTTAAGATCTGTATGAACCTCATGTTTCATCAACTCTTCTCCTAGTTGATAATACATTGGCAATCAAATTGGCAAAAAATCCAATCTTTCATGATTGAACCAAACATGTCAGCATAATTTGATTTGACTTCATGTGTAAGATGATAGCGTTCAACTTAAATACCGTCCAGCTGCAGATTGGCTAGTGGATGTTCTCACCAAAGCTGTGGTTGAGAGAAGTTTGAGTAGTTCAGAGGAATGCTTGGGTTTACTGTAACCCCTTAAATATTAAGTGGGGGAATGTAAATATTTCTCTTTATGGGTTAACACCTATATTCCATGGCATCTCAAGACAGGGGATGCCAGGGATGGGTCTCAGGGATAGGGGAACAAGGGCTTAGATTTGGGGATGGTGGAGGGACAACGAGGAGATGGTAACAGGTGGAGGTTTGGTGGCGCATCCCCTCATGTGGTTGAGAGTAGCTCACCTCACAGGAGTCTGGGGGCAGCACAAATTAAGGCCTTCAAAACCACACAAACTTTCATGGAGCATGCTGTTTTCACAATTGTATCATTTTGTTTTCTGCAATACCAAGGCTTCACTATTTTTTAAACTTGGGAGTGATTTGGAATGAGGCTTAGATGATGCCTATTTATAAAGTTTTTGGGACTGCTTAGGGTGTAGGTGGGATTCATTAACCATTAGGGTTAGGGTTTGTGGCATGAAGATTGAAAAAACCTTCGAGTTATAAAAAAAAATGACTTTCTCACTGATCTGCCAAGGGGGGACACATGGGAGTCTTGGGTGTGGTTAGGGACGCATGGGAGTTCCCTGAGTGTCTTGGGGGCCATCACCAATCTAGGGGGATGTTCCAAAAATGTCCCCCTATTTGAGGGAGATGTCCCACAAATGTCCCTGGGTCCATGGTGGCAGTGGTGGGATGTTCACCTATGTCCCTGTGTCTCTGAAATGTCCTCTTCTGTCTTGGAAATGTCTTTTTTGTTGTCCCTGTGGAACAAGAGTTAACACATCTAGTTTTGGTAGTTTGTCCTCATTTAGTTTCTTTGTGGCAGTTAAAAACTGTTATTCACTGCCTATAAATAAGAATTCAAATATTTATTTGTTCAATAATAAAACTTACACTATTCTGTCATGCTTTTCAATCCTGGCCTGACAGCTTTTTGAATTCACAAGGATTTTCTGCATTTGTGTAATTAATTATATCGATACAATGTTTTGTTTTTAGAATGGGCGAGCACAACCGGCAGTTGAAGAATCACTTCATTGCGTCTGCAATGGTTTTTTTGCTTTAGCAAAAACGTGACATTCCATTATTCCTGATTTCTGAACAATGTGTACCAAGTTTTTAACATTATTGCAAGATATGGAATGTTAAGAGAGGTACTTCAGAGAATTTACAGAAATCGTTCTTTTTCGAAGATTTGATTTTTCTTGGCTCTTGTGCTCTGTTCCTCCTAGTAAAATACTAAAATCTAATATTACAAGTTATTGGAAATTGTTAAATTTCTGCATGATCAATGTTTCTTTTATGATAAGTGATTTTCTTAACTGGTCTAGGATGTATTAACTTCAGCCAGTTACAGGAAATATATGACGAAGGCAGGCTATTAAAGAATTCTCAGTTATTTGCTTCTAATATTGTAGGTTGCAGATTCTGCTAGTGAGGAAAACACAAAGACGGACAAGAATATGGTAACGATGTTCAACATTCTGAAAAGGCATAAGCAATGTAGGTTGGAGCAACTGGTGCTTAATAGACGGTCATTTTCCCAGACAGTAGAAAACATCTTTGCGTTGTCATTTTTGGTGAAAGATGGCCGAGTTGAGATAAAGTTGGATGAAAATAAGAACCATATAATCGGTAATTTCCTTTATCCATCTTTGTTCTGTGTATTTGTCTCATCTTTGGTGCCTATATGTCAGTATCTAATCTATGTGTTAATCATCAGTCCCTAAGAATGCTCCCACAGCTAATGAAATGTCATCTGGAGAAGCTTCTTACAGTCAATTTATTTTTCGGTTCGATTTTAAGGATTGGAAGGCAAGTGAATTTTTATATTGTTTTTTATATTGTGTTGCAGTATTATTGTTTGAAACTTCTTGAGTAAATTACTCTGCATTTTCTGGCACAGTTCATGATGGATTCTATCGACAGTGGTCAGGACCTGATGCCTCACAGAAATAGCTTGTCTTTGTACCATAAATCTGATAATGCTTCAGAAACTCAAATAAGAAAGATCTCAAGAAACAGGGGTCGTGAGGCTCCACTGACACTCTCTGCAAGAGGCTCAAATGAGTGTGGCAGTCAGAGTAGTGGTGAGAAGAAATTTTCCGAAATAGGCTCGGCAAGAGGTCCAAATGGGTGGCGGTGGGGTCGTGAAGCCCCAAGGACGCCATCTATCAGAGGCAAGAGGTCCAAATGGGGGACGGTGGGGTTGTAAGGTCTCATTCACGCTCTCTGCTAGAGAGGCTCCAACGAATGGTAGTCAGAGTCGCAGCGAGGAGGATTTTTTTGAAATGGTTGTGAAGGCAAAAGCACGACAAAAGATTTAGTCTCACGGTCACCAATTTATTTTCTGCAATATATATATACCATCGCCCCGAGGAAAGCTCCCTTTATTTATATTTTTATTACACATGTAAATATTCATTTTTTTTCATCCTTGAATGATTTCTGTCTATAATTATTTTGTTCTGAATCTGCACCGTAGTTCTTTGTAGATAGTTATAAAATACTTGGGCTGCATTCTAGAGGCATTCAATTTATACATTCGATTCATTGTGATTTGCTTAAATGCAGCAATTTTTTTGTAACTTTCAGGTTATCTGTTCCTTGCTCACTTTTGCAAATAGTTGAACCTCTGGTCCTGAAATGGTTAGGAGCAAGTGTTCCATACTTTCTTATAGCAATAAATCAAAGTTCATTTTAAATTTTCTATATTGCTATTTAAATATCGTCTGGTTTATCATCTGGTTTATCAACAAACAAGCAAATGATAATTCTACATCTCATTCACACTAAATAATTATTGTATTTGTATTGATCAAAATTAACTTTAACCTAATCATGAACTTTCATACCTCCCTGATCATAATCCCAAATCAACTTGGATTCACGCAAGCACCTGGGCCTACTGGTCAGCATAAATGCCCTCCAAAGCCCCAAGATTAGGAGAGGGGAGGGGGGCTGACTACATTGATTAACAATAACCATTGCATATTCTTTGATATTTATGACCAAATGTAGTTGAACATACTCCGAAGTTCGTGGAGTACACAAAAAAGACTTGCGACGAACCCAAAATAAAAAAATTCAGAGCAGGCCGTAGGTTAGAGCCGGAGACGATAATTTGCCATGCAAAATCTTCCTCTTAATTAGAACAGAGCAAATTGCTCATTTACATACATGATTGCTTAGGTTATATTTTTTCACTAAAATCGATAATATGTAGTATTTTTTATTTTTTATTTTTTTTATTTTTGTTTATTTCTTTCTTATAATTTTTTAATTTTTTGTTTTCTTTAATATTATATCTTTTTTGAGTGATTTGGATTGGAGTGTAATGCATGAGGATATTTGTATTAAATTTTAAAATAGTTTGTGGGTGGACAGTCAGTATGAGCTACTATTTGAAGAGGCAAGGCTTCATAAATTGAAAAGTTTCTTGATTAAGGTCATAATAGAAGAGTTGACATTGTAAGAAATTTGAAAATGTGTTATTGTTGTCTTTTAATTCCTTAAATCTTTTATCTCGTCATTTTTTATTCATTCATTCATTTTACGAGAGAAAACATTGAATGAACATTTTAAACAAATTGAAGATTAATAATGTTGAAATAGATGTCAAGTTTAGACATACATCTATTTTAATATTTTAAAATGTAAAGTTTATAAATTTTAAAAGATGTATAAAAACTATATATAAATTATATATACAAACAAGAGTACCGTAGAATATGAAATATTAATTTTTTCTCTATATATAATTTAGAAAGAAAATAATGTAAGTCTATTTGTAATATAATTTTTAAGAATATAAATATTAAATTTATTTATATAAAAAATGATGTGGATATTTAATTTTAAAGAATTTGAGATGTTAAAATTATTTACATATATAATTTAAAAAATAATAGTGTAATCAATCTATAATTTTAAATAGATGATAAATAAAAAAATTAATTATATTGATATTTGTTTATTTTATTATGTTTTGATTATATTGGAAAAAACAAGTTTTGAAGGGATCATAAACCCTTTACAACATTGTAGACCAAAATGCTGCTAAAATAGATAATACAATAAAGCATAAACAACAGTCAATATAAAATCAACAGCCAAAAAACAACAGCAGGAGCAAAAAAAATAGAATAAAAAAAATAAAAAAAATAGAAACACAACAAAAACAAACAATTATTTCAAGTTTTTCAAGGTGTTGGCCACTTTGATCCCCTGGTTACAATTATTCTATTATGTCAAGATATTATCATATTAATGATATATTTTAAATACATTAGTCATACTCGATCTCCTATTATCATTATAATGATATATTTTAATACATTAGTCATACTATTTAATGAAACTATTATATACATACATGAAGACAAATAGATAAGTATATTTAAGGGAGAGTTCCTCATGTGGTAGGTTGTTTTATTATGTAGGGAGATTTGAGTTTGGTTGCTCACTTTCAAAAGTATTTGATTGCCAATAGTATCTTCTAAATTGTAATGCGTTTGGTAAACTTTTTTCACGTAATTGGTGATGTTGGTGCGATACACCCTTCGTACTGGGGGTGAGGGGTGGGGAATTGGACCTCGTGACCTCTTGATTGCAACAATATGCTTTAGTCAATTGAACCAAGGACCTGTGCTCCCTTGCCCCTCCAACCCCTTATTACTTCATATTATTACCTCTTTGAAGATTTGTAATTTATTTTAAATATATATTATAATATTTTAACTTTTGTTAATTGTATATTAATGTTTTAATAAATATAATATAATTATATGATATATTTTAAAAAGAAATGTCTTTCTTTTAAGAGTTATTTTTAGAAGTATGGTCATTTAAGGTTCAATATTATACTTGGGCCCTCATATGTGGGGTTGGGTGCGGAGCTAAAGGGATTTGTCTAGTATCCTTTGGTTAGTCCCCTCTCAAACTCAAAAAGTAGATGCCACCAATGAACCTATAAATGTGACATTGTCCACCTTAGAAAGATTTAGAGAAGAACTCATTTTAGAGGTAGAATATTAATGCTCGATGTATTGGCTAGTCCCTCTCAAACTCAAGAAGTAGATGTTGCTAGTGAATCTATTAGTGTGATGTAATCCAATTTAGAAAAAGAGATAAAGAGCTCATTTTAGAGGCAAAGAGGAACACTTGAGGTTGGTAGCGAGTGTAATAGTTTTGGGATTAATTAAAAACATGTGAGGTTTAGTAAATTTTATATATTATCTTGTTTAGGTGGCTCTTGATGCATGTGTTTTAGGGATGAAAGTTTGACAAATCTTTAGTTATTATTAGAGCTTTGAAGATATATACCATTTCTTTTAGAGCTGGAAGCAATAACAATTTTAGCTTTCATTGGGAATAGTTTCTTTCCTTTCGTAATAGCCTTAGGACCTTTAGCAACAACACCTAGGTTTTTTTGGCTTCCATTGCCCCCTGGGTTTGAGCAAGAGGAAAAATAGGGTTGAGAGTGAATTTTTTGAATTACAAAGGATTGCTAATGGGGTGTTGGTATAAGTAGAAGATTAAAGCAAATGATCAACCCTCGGTGTACAGGGATTAAAGATTTGCTAGACATCTCTTATACAGTTTTCAAATGAAGAGAGTAAATAGTAAGGGAAACTAATCCTCTAGTTGTCGTGGAGATGATTGAGGAGGGGAATGGTGTATCACTACTGAATTTGACTCCATTTTTCGACGAACGTTTGTCGACGTTCGACAAACATTTGTCAGAAAATCGACGAATTGACGAAAAAAATTTCGTTGCAATTCTGATGACGAATTAAACATCGAAATAACGGCACAGATTCGTCGGTCATCGGCATCATAAAATGACTCAGATGTTCGTCGGAATATCGACGAAAACTTCGTGTATCCATCGACGAATTACAACCAAAATGCAATTGCAATGGCTCTTCCGAAGCGTCGAAACAACACCAGAAGTTTGTCGCCATTTCGACGAAATGGGCAAGGAGTTACGACGAAGTCTTCGTCGCAGCTTAAGCAACTTCATCAGACCTTTTCTGTGATTCGTCGGTGGCCTTTGTCGAAATTGCGACGAAATGGGCAAGGAGTTATGACGAAGCCTTCGTTGCAGTAAGCAACTTTGTCGGACCTTTTCTGTGATTCGTTGGTGCCCTTCGTCGAAATTGTGACGAAATGGGCAAGGAGTTACGATGAAGCCTTCGTCGCAGCTATAGCAACTTCGTCAGACCTTTTTGGTGATTCGTCGGTGGGTTTCGTCGAAATTGCGACGAAATAATGCAATTTTTTTTTTTTAAATATCCATTGAAATGTACCATAGCGGAGACTCTTGGCGATGACCACCAAAGCCAACCCATCAGTGAGAGATCAATCATCGGCACATGATAGAAAACTCACTCCGATAGTCCATGACTTGCTGATGACTTCTGTCGGCAAGACAAATCTAGTGTCACACCGATCTGACCTCTTCAGGAGTTTTGAACACTGTTGGTTATCAGCAAGACATTCTGAGGGTCTTGCCGATTAAAGAAGTGTCTAAGAGCAAGTAAACAAATGGAACCTATTAATTTTCTTATTTTGGGGTTCTTTAAACCATATAATAGATACCATCTTCTTGTGTATAATGTACTTATATTTAGATTTGAATTTGAGACCAATTGTCATTGCACATTCCATTTTACTTGCATAGAGTATTCTATAAGCAATATATTGATAATGCCAAATGATTTATGGTGTTGTACAACTCTACCTATCATCATAGTTCTGCTGTTCCCCCCGAGAGAATCCTGCAAAGACAAGTTTACAATACCAAGTCCAATAATATGAAAAAGACTTACTTTCATACAAATTAAATGATTATTCTCACAATGGCAATTGTCTAATTACAACAACAATTCCATGAAAGGTTATCCATGCTTCATAAGAGATGACTGATCATACACACAGACTGCAAGATGCATAGAAAAAGCATTACACTTTAGAACAACCAAGGGCTAACAAGGGAAGGAGTTAAGAAACGTCTAGATTGAAGAGAAAATGTGTAGGGAAAATGCTGAGCAGTGTCAAAAGAACAGAGCTTGTAAAACATATTCTTGACCTAATAAAGCTCTTGAACAACTTAAACAAAATTAAAATATTAACACATACATGAGACATGTAATGAACTTCCAATATCTGCTATCTTTTTCATTAATGCAAAGGTAGGTAAAGGAGAAATAATTATAATTGTAACACTATTCATAGTCCAGTAAATTATGTTCGTAATTTGTGTTCAATGGACCTCAGTTTTATCATTATATTGCCCATCTAATACCATATTTTAATCCAGGGTTCAACTATCTCAGATCTGAAGAAGCACCTTCAATTAACCATTTAAAGTACTATAAAATAAGGTAAGACTTTTACTTGAGAAAGATTGGGTACACTTGTAGGATTAAAGTTCTCGCAATCATCATGATTTATTGGCACACAGACACAATCTGCAACATATGAAGTAATGGATGACTACAAGTTAGTGAAATGGTCTTTAATATGTGACTGGTTTGCAAATTGATTGGTAGAAAATAAGGTTACAAACAGATCTACATGAAAAATTATGAGGACAATCTACTGTAATCATCAAAATAGATGAAAAGTACAAAGAAAAGAGCTGAGCTACATCTCTAGAGCCTAAAAAAGGCACATGCAAAAAACATTAAAAAAAAGAACAAACCAGTTTTTGGATGAATACAAAATGGTGCCTTCAGCAAGTGATTCATATGCTTTCACACCTGACACATGACATTAAGAAGATTTTAGTCTTCCTCTGTGAAATTAACTACTTACAAAATAAACCCAGAAACCAATATTATATACCTCCATGTCTAGTCGAGGGTAGGTATAAGAGAAAAAAATTTCCTCAATGCAATGCCGAAAAATATCAATGTGTGTGTAGGTTTGTATTACTCAAAATATCATTTCACTGCCTCAGAAAAATACCAAAGTGATGTTTTAAATTTCAATCTTCACATAGGCTCCCTTATTGCTACACATGCATATATAAGCATTATTCGAGCTCTAAACTATTCAAATATTAAGGATTTAATTAGCTATAAGATGGAAAGTTGTTGTTTAGACATAATCCATCATCTTTTACATATCTTTATTCACTCCTAGCGCTTCAGATAAATTTGTGTAAATGAGACAGAAATGTGAATCTTTTATGACAAAGAAAATTCTTAAAAGGAGGAGAGAGAAAAGGGTAGGGGGTAAGAGAATGCTTGAATGTATAGCAAAGTATAACATTTTGATCATTATAACAATGAAACGAATCTTAAGTTTGAAGCATTAATATCATTTACAACATTTATGATCAAGAATGAATGTAAGTAGAGAAACTTTTGCATACCTGCAGATGGTACAAAATTTCATGGTTAAGTGGAAGTCTCCCATCAACAACAAGATCCAAATATCCATGTATCTATTTCAATCGAGCCTCTAAACCCTTCAGAGCTGTCAATTTTTCCACTAACCTATTATGCACAAAAGTCAAATTTTAGAGTTATGTCACTACTAAAAACAGAAGAAACAGAGCTTTGAAACCAAATCCACACACAACACAATGTGGTATTCATACAAAGCCATACAAACAAACTAAACTCAGAACATTAGAATGGAAACAACTTCAAATTATGATGTAGAGCATGGATTCAAGGTATAAAGAATCATTTTTTCTGCCACCATAGTGAAAAGTTAGCACTTTTTTTCATTTTTGCATATTGATTTGATGCTTCAAACGATGCATTTCTTATACTGAAAAGTGCATTACCTTATTGAGCTTCTCTTTGTTTTGAGAATAATTTAATATTCTCTACTTAACAGGGCCAACCATGTGACAGTGGAAACTCATTTGGCTGCTCACCCCCCTCACATCACTCTCAATTCCCCATGCCCAATCATATAACATTAATAATTCATTCATCCATTAATAATATATAACATTCATTCATTCATCCATTAATAACATATAACATTCATTCATTAACATATAACATTCATTAATTAACATATTCACATTCATTCATTAACATATAATATTCATTCTTTCAGTTTTTACATATTATCAAAAATATGGTTGTCATGATATGATTACAATCATATTTTTTAAAGCTACATAAAGCTACATATAATATTCATTCATATGGTTGTTTCTTTTTTAAAGCTACATAAAGCTGAAGTGGAGTATCGTTTTCTAAATCAATATCTGTCCCCCCTTTAGTTGTTCTTCCCTCTGCCCGTGATCTTAATGTACGCCTAGTTGTCTGGATGCCGCTGCAAGGGGGAGTGCTGCAATAAGAAAGAAATGTTAAACTGATATGTTTTATTATTATTGTTACAAGTATTTCATTAATTAAAAGAACATTAGAGTGGTTCTCTTTACCCGATGGGTCCACATCATGTTCTTGAACTTTTGTTATAGACTCATGCTCAACATGTTGAACACCCTCTAAATCCTGATCTGCAGTTGAAACACGAAAGGTTACATTAATTAATACAACAATTGAAATTAAATATGTTTAAGAGAACATGAGAGTGGTCCTCTTTACCTAATGGGGCCACATCATGTTCCTGATCTTCTCTAGCACGATTATGCTCAACCCGTTGATCATGCTCTACATGCTCTAAAGTTGAAACACGAAAGGTTACATTAATTAATACACCAATTGCAATTAAATATGTTTAAAAGAACTTTAGAGTGGTCCTCTTTACTTGATGGGGCCACATCATGTTCCTGATCTTCTCTAGCCTGATCATGCTCAACATGTTGATTACGCTCTACATGCTCTAAAGTACCAGGATGCACACCATGACCTTCATCGCACATTGTGCTCCACCCTCACTGGCTGCATTCCAATGTCATGTGAGTATTATCATTGCTTGAATGTTTAAAACAAATAGGCATGTAATTACTTTATGGTGGAAATTAATATTGAATAGATTGCACAAGTATTCAATTTTAAATAAACTTTATTGAGTTTATTTACGTGTGTCGGATGTAGTGGAAGGTTGTGTTTGCCCATCAGACTCTTAGGCATTCAACCCGACTCCATAGCCTTGCTGGAAGGCAATCTTGAGGTCCTCTTCTGTGGGAACTCTGTTGAATTCAGAGCCCTACATTTTTGCATAAGATCATGAATTTTGCTTCTATGGTGTGATAAAACCAAAATTGTTTTCAATTTATTATTTGGGTACTATATTTCATTTATTGATACTTATAATTCGTGCGGCTAATTTCATATAACCACTAGAGCCAAGTTTGTGCTGCCTATGTTTTTCTAGTTTTTCCTTTGTTTCCTTCGATGTGTTGAGCAGCCTATGAAAAGTTTGAAATATGTTAGATTATGTAAAAAGAAAGAGTAATCAATATATAATTACATTGTTGATAGTATCACATACCTTCCTTGGCCCGGTGGTGTCTTTCCTTTTTTCTTTTCAGCCTTCTCCTTTCCATCCGACACCAGGTCCTTCCACTCCTTCTCCGGAATCATGGGGGGACGCTCGTACTTTTTGTTCTTCTCTAAATGTGACCTATATTGGTCCCTCACATACTTTAGATAGGTACCAGCTTTCTTAAGGACCTTGGTTCGGTTGAATGTTTTATTACCGAAGAGCACAACTAAACGGTTAATGAACTCATCTTTTAAATCTTGATTTTGGGCATTCCACTGTGTACGTATGGTGGGCTCGAAGAGCTCCAATGTAATATCACTTAGATGTTTATTAAAAACATCATTTCCTGCAAAATGATCATGGGATCAATAGTCTAAAAAGAGCAATTAATAAGAAAATTTCAATTGGATTATATATAATAATAATAAAAACATTTTAAAGTACCTGGGACCTTCTCTATCTTTATGGGAATGAAATCCTCAGTCACCACAAATGTGACTGGCAATGTTCTCGTACTAGTAATACAGGAAGATCTAGGAAATGCTGCTAAAATATCACCGTTACTAGTTGCATCGCATCCGGTACATATTGACGAATGTTAAGCATGTGTTAAGCACCAGAGGGTGCACTAGCGGATGCTGCATGGTATAATATTTGACATTTTAGAGCGACAATATAGGCATAGATGATGAAATTGAGGATGATGCTTGATGTATCGCATTAGGAAGATGAGATGGACACTTGTACCCGACCCTACTCCTCGAGTGACGCCGCGTTACCACGATCATGGTCGGGGGCATTATGATGATGCAAAAGAAATCTGTAAAAACACATATTTTAGTTCATGACATAAAAGGTACAAAGATATAAAACCATGAATGAACTTATGTTATAATTAAAGACTTCATGACAACTTACTTGCAAGTTTTGTGATCTCTCAGTCAATATTTTAACCCTCTCTATTATCTCATCTGTTTGAGGCACTATGAATAACAACTTAAGGATTTCTTCATTGCATTTTTTTGGGTCTTCCTTATCATATCGAGAGGTTTTGTTGAATAAGTAATGTTATCATCACATAATATTGACTGCACCTCCCTATGGATTCCCTCGTCTATTGCTGGTGCCTTTCCCCGATCAGTTGACTGCAACAAGAATATTAAAAACATTATCGAAATTAACCCAATAAACTTATCAAAACAACATAATAATAAAACATTTTGCTCGTATCTAATTTGTACAATTACAATAGAATTAAACTGTCGGGTAAAGCTCACGAAGATAAATCATGATCTATGCTCTGGGCGGCCCAACTATAAAGGTCGCGATCAATGTAAACTGACAAAAATAAATATTAAAAATATTGCGAAATGGAAACCAATAGGCTTACGAAGAAAGAAGAATAAAATGAGGTATATTGGGTCATTGAGGTTGGGTAAAATGGTACATATGCGTACTACCCCATAGTAACTTATGTTTTGTAACTAAGTGATTCAAATTATGTCGATTGAAAACAACTCTTCCCTCACAGTTATTGATTTTATCGCACATAGAGATACCACGGTTTCCCTCAGCGTCGAATATGCAATTGGGTTGCTTATTTGTTGACCTAGGTCATGTACTGTTTATAAACCCTGCAATATTCCTTGATGCTTTTGGCCTTCCATCAATGTATATAGCCACTCCTTTATTTTGATCCTTATCTTTTACCTGTATATAATTTGCTGACAGTGCAAACCTACACATACTTCGTGTATATCGAACCAGTTGCATCCAATCTTTGTAATTGTAATAGGGTCCGACATACTCCATCAATTCAGTAACTTTGTCATAACAAACCTTTATGCCGTCCATGCAAAATAGGCCCAAACCATGTAATGACGATGGTGCTATGTGATATATCCTCTCGTTGACACAAAAATTAGTGTTTATTGGAGGATGTTCCTTGGGTACCCATTGTTTCCGTAGATGTTTGTACCTCAAAGGCACCTCGACGTCGCCTATGCTCTCATCATCATAAGAATATGACCCCCCTTCAGCAAGAAAAAATTCCATGTGTTTACATAATTTTCTTCTAATCTTTTGACTTCTAGTTGATCTCCCTCTTTTAGACATACTACATGTCTCGCTTTCCTCTTCTCTTCCTGAATTTCCCTCGCTCGAGGAAGATAGATTTGACAAATACCTATTTGGTGGTACCTGCACTCATAAGGATGTTGGATGAAGTTCTTTCATGGTGATGTGATCCTATGGTGACATTATGATTAATATATCATTTCATCACTAGAATTTCACAGGTTATAAGGTAATCAAGTCTTGATAGATTGCAAGTTATTGTTATTACCGTCCAAATGTGTCCATCACAAATCAAATCTACTTAACGTTTTAACTCCCAAACTTTGTAACAAGTGTTAAATGTGACTATGGTCCATCGGTTACACAACCAAGGCCTCAAATGTATTCTCTAATTGTAATCAAAGGAATTTTGCTCTTCATTCAAGTAAATAGAATTTGAGAGAAACTACCACCAAGTGGTTTATTGGACTGCCTTGACTAAAAATAGCGAAAATTATATTTAATTTCCATATCTAGAGGTGGTTAGCAGGGGAGAGAATGCCATTACTAGGCCTGGTTAAGTCATCATAAGTTTATGCTTGGCAATATTTTTAAGTCATCTTAAATCTTCTATGTCTAATTGATAGGAGACTTTTGGTATGTTTTGGTGGGATGATTGATGAAGGCCAAAGAGCCTTTCTCCATGGTATCGGGTACACATAGCGGTGGTCTTCTCTTATCACGGTTGGACATGATTTTAACCTAAAGGTTTCTCCTGTACCATCATTGGAAAAGTATGATCAAAATTCTTCTATTATGAAGGAATTGGTCTAATAATACTCTAGTAATCACTATAAATGTTTGTAAGGATAAAATGACTAATTGCATCGGTGGGAGAGAATCAACTTTGAGTTCTTCAAAGATTATGTTCCTCTATTCATAATTTTTAAAGGGTTGTGTGTGGAGGAGGTTATCACTGCTACCAAAAGGTAGGGAGCGTTTCTTTGTATTCTTTTATAATTTCATTATTCTTATTTATTTTACACTTACATTTTACAAATACACATACATATGCATTTATTGTTTTCATTTATTTTCTCATGTAGTTTAATAGTTTGATTGATTTCATATTATATGTGTTGAAGACTTTAGAATTTCAATTACATTAATTTATGAATATGTTGTACCTATAACACTACAAAACCATATGCTCTTTGCATTTACACTTGCATTTAGAAATACATTTATATACATAGGTATAGATTTTCTTTATTGATATGTTGCATTTATTGTTCTAGGAGAGCATCCGGTGTTAAGTTTACATTTACATTTAAAAATGCTAACCATACATACATACATACATACATACATACATACATACATGTGGTATTATTATTGTGTATCATTATATTAGAGTGTCGAGAGCAACCCATTAGGTGCATGGATAAAATCATAAAAGATCAGATCTCCCATACATATTTTGTTGAAGCTAGGCGGTCTCAAATTTCACATGCTTCTTCCACAAAACAATTGGGGACCCAACAATATACCTTATTTATTTCTCATCCTATGCCCTATTCATGCATCCTACAATTACAACAGTATCCATGGGGCCTCTTACACAAGCTATAATAATCACAAAAAGTGTAAGAGCCCCTTTATATCATATTTGGACTACAAAACCCTCAAAAATAGGGTAACTCAGATTATGATTTGTTGGTGAGCTGTATAGACAAAATCATTAGCACCAACTCATTCTTGGAGTCTTTTGAAAGAGAAGCAAATCAGGTGGCAGTTAAGTAAAAACTTTATAGTGTCAAGCTGAATGAGGTGATCAATTTTGATTGGCCAACTGATGAAGAGTACCAGAAATGGGTAAATTTATATTTAACTCAGGAAGAGTGAAAAGGAGTAGGCTGCTAACTGTTGAAAAATTAGCTATTGCAGTTACAACAGATTCCAGTTTTGTTTTTTAGTGACAGTCTAGGCATGAAATTCTTGAAGTTTTTTCTTGCTGCATCAACCATTCTCAGCGGGCACGATGAACAAGAAGATTCTCTGGGGAGATTGCTGTTGTAACAATTTTTTGGAATATCACAAGGCAATCCAATGGGCTGGTGACACGTGTGCTTTTTGGCTCGATGCTTGTTTTCTCCTTCTTTTTTTCTATAAGAAGGATTTCAAAGACTAAAAAGTCTTAGGGTTGCTTAAGTTAGATATTTTTTGGTTGAGTCTAGATGAAGTTGTAGAGCAAATTGTAAAGTCTGATGGTTTTAGGGAAAATGCAATTTAGGTTTTGAGTCATTCTGTAGTAGGTTTTGAATTCATAGGGATTTGATGTTTTATGACAGTACTGGCATTTGAATTGATATGATTAATTCAAACTCATGTCTCTCCATTGTACAAGCATATCTAAATTTTGAATAAAATGATCAAGGGTTGTTTCGTTCATCTCACTGTTGTGGTGTGTATGATTCTTGTTTTAGGTTTAATTCAAGGAATTAATTAAAATGCTTGAATGGGATTGTAGGTGGATATGTTTTGTATAAAGATTTGATAAGTAGTATTGGGTTAGAATACATATTGATGAGATTGTAAAGCAATGTTATCAAGGATCTTATATGTCATGTGTTAAATCTATCATAAACCCTTAGATGCTTATAAATTTGACTCCTCCAATGGATATATGGCATTGATCTAAGTTGTACTTATTCGTATGGTTCAATATTTGTTTGCCTTTACCTAGAGCTTGCTACAAATTGCAAATCAATGAAGTTATCTTATATTGTGAAATGTTGTAGTTATCTCATGCTCCAAATAGTTGATATTATTGATAAACAACCAATTCTATTCGGTATTATCCTATTATTTTGAGCTATTAAATGAGATTATCTGTTGTTGTTAATGTTGTTTATGATGATGGTGCAAAGGTTGTAAACTCATTAAGGGATCACCCTCCCGGGTCTTGCAGAGCCCAAAGTGTAGGAGGTCTTTCAAATCCTCGTCAGTTGGTCCAGGTCCTTTGAGCTGCCCTTTATTGGAATTGGCAATTCCATAGGTAGATTAGAAGATCAATGTAATTACCGTAAAAACAACCAACACCTTGCATATGTTTGTGGTGGAGGTATTAAAGAAGAATTGTATGCCTCTATTTCCATTCATTAGATCTACCTTAGCCTAGCATATACTTGGGCTAAGTCTAAAATTGCTTCAGACTCATGCGATGAAGGCTATGTGTGATGAAATCCTAGACCTCAACCAAGATGTGGGTAGATTATGGGAGTTTTCCCAAGACCCGAGGCTGGTCGATAAAAATGTGAAAGACTAAGCTATTTTATTTTTTCTGTCTTATCTTATACCATTTTACGAGAATGGGGGTGCCAATGTACGAGAAGATCTTTAGAAACTAGGCATGAAAATTGAAGGTTAAAGAGAATGGGGGTGACAAAATTACAATACTCATTTCCCCTTGGTCGTCGATTTTCCCTGAGTTCCCTCAACCTCATCCTCGGCGCTGGTATTGACCTTGTTTTCACTCCTCCAAACTCTTCCTGGAAATCTTGATATTGACCTTGTTTCCTCCTCAGCTCTTCATCGGCGTTGGTATTGACCTTGTT
>VDFB02019618.1:0-17837 GCA_007258455.2 Sequoia sempervirens
CAAGAAGACTTACAGCTACGTCTTCTTGTGTGATATGATGCACACCACATAAGGAAGAAACATCTCGTATATGTTCAATCGGGGTAGTCTAATCTTCCCTGGTGAAAATTGGCAAGCTTTTCAAAGCTGCCATTGAAATATCATTGTGTTGTGTAAAATTTAATAGACTACCTTCATTACATGGCACAAAAGGTTGATTTCTGGGAGCAGCCATTAGAGGTGGATTTACTTGCACTCCAGGTGAAATAAAAGATGGGACAGCAATATGGAATCTCACAGATGGAGGAGTAGATTTGGTTCTTCTAGAATAGATAAATTTTGTCCCTGTCCTCTCTGTTACCCTGCCTTGTCTTTTGGGTGGTTACAGCTATAAATATTCAAAAGGACCTGAGCTGCTCCTTGTCTGAACTCTTCTCATAAACTGCAAAAGCACTGATTCTGAAGTTCTTTCTCTTTATGGAGTCGCCAAGTGTGCAAAAATTAACTTATGTAAAGTCTGAACTTGCTGGTTGCATACCAAACCAACAATATAACGTGGAATTGGTCCCACCGGGCATCCCAGAAATTGTTATCACTTGGATTTTGCACCTTGTTGAATGTAAAATTCAACAATCCAGTGTAACATGGGAAGACCTCTAAAGCTGTAGGTTTCTTGTAAACAGAGGTCAACCTCCAGAGAAGGCCATCTTCCTTTGTGTTATCACCTAACTACTGATCTTTGTAAGGAAAAGGGAGAGGAAGTGCATAAAAATGAAAACTAAATCTTATGGTGATAAACCAAACTGACAGGAATCATGAAATAAAAGATGAATATACATTGGAAAAGGATGATAGTTATTTCATCTACCCAACATAAATCTTGTGAAAGCTTATGCAAAAATTATAAAAAAGGTTTAATCTACATATATCTTTTAAGAAGGAAAGATGAATTTCACAACTTTAAAATTTAAATGCAGACTTAGGAAAACACAGTTCAAAACTTGCATAATCTGAAAGAAGGAAGAAGGTAGTATGAAAATACTAACACTGATCTTCAAGGTAATCTTTGTATTCCAAATTCCAAAAAAGAGTTACAAAACATACATCAGTTGAGAAAGGATTGCTAAAAATCACTAACTCTTCAGAATGCATAATCTGAACTCCTTTACAAAGAGGAAAAAATGCCCTATATACAAAAGTCCCAACCCCTAGGGCTTACAAAAATATCAGCATTCATAAAGATCTACCCTTAGATCTTTTAAATGAAATTAATGTTGCATTCAAGTGTATCCATGTTGTCCATGTCGGTGTGAAGGATCGCCCTCAGGAGAAGTCTTTTGATCTTTTGCAACCACAGCATTAACTTCTGACCTCTGTGTCCACCGTCGAACTTCCATCAGAGTAGCTTTGAATGCCCTAGAGTATAGCCATTAATACCGATCTTCCTTTTGCCAGCCGAGATCCTAGCTATCACGGAGACTCGTGGCCTTTTCCTCCTTTCAGTTTTCCTGTGCTCAAGATCTTCCTGCAAGTTGACCATCTTCGAGAGGCAATATCCGACCTTCATGTTAGATTCGAGCACCATTGTTTCACCCAGCCGACCCATGCCTTGGATCACAGAGTAGATCCATACCGCTGCATTCCATTGATCTTCCACAGGGGCGGTCACAATAGTCCAGCAGTCAATAGTTTGCCCTTAGCTCCTTCAGATTGGTTGAACTCGTGCCATGTAGATTTCCAGACAGTCAAAGGTTGCTTCATTAGAATCGCATGTCGGTGAGACACTAGTCGTGTCCCCCCAATGCGATTATGCCCTTCAGCAGTTATTGGCATAGCTCACAACCGTCGGCGAGAGTTCATAGCGAGCTACAAAATTCATATCGACATCCCATTTCATCACCCCGACATCCGCATTCGGCAAGAGGTCTCGCCAAAAGTCTGCAGCGGACCTATCGTTATCGGCAAGACACGACCAGGTCGGCGGGATGTCATAGCGAACTCCTTCATTCTCCCTGAGCGCACTTCATTTCGAACAGACCCTATCAGGTTAGCAAGACTTCTCGTCGAAGCCTACCCTGTTTCGGTGAGAGCTTATTTCAGTCGGGGAGACATCACTCGGTCAGCGAGACCTCTCGTCGAGCTCCAATCTTTCGTCGAGGCCACCTTTCATGTCGGTAAGAGTCCACCCTGTCAGTGATACTTTACCCCTTCGCTAGCCCCTATCACCGAGACCTCAGCAATTGGCAAGACGTTACGCCGAACCAAATATTTCTCCCCACCGATGGCCTTGTGAACAACTGTCGGTGAGACTTTCGTCTTTTGGTAGGACCTTTCATCGAAGCCACCTCGTTTCATCGAAGGCATCCCATTTCGGTGAGACCTCACTAGGTCGGCAAGACCTTACGCCGAAGACACCTCCCTTCATTGAGACCCCACCCCTTCGGTAGGACTTCTCCCTAACGTCGGTCGTTTTGGCTTGACCACCAACAGTCGTCGGGACTTCATGCCGAAGCCTTCATCTCTAGGTGAGCTCGGACCTTCTTTCGGGGAGACCACCACTTGTCGGCGAGACATCTCGGCGAGCCCAAAACCTTTCGGCGAGAGCTCCATTTATCGGCCAGACCTCCCACCAATGCCAACATTATGCTGAGAGTTCCATTCTTTCGGTGAGACTACGGTTAATCAACAAGACCTCACGCCGAACATAGATGTCTTGGCGACCTGAGGAAAAAGTTAATCCATCTGGCCCCCTTGAATACTTGAAAAATAGATCCCTGCCTGATTTAGCCCGTAGGTGAAAATTAGGCAACAATTTCCTCGAGCTAAACCTATCAAGCAGAAACTAAGGAAAATGCATCCTCAAATAGAATTGTTGGTAAAGGTAGAACTAAATAAGTTACTAGATGTAGGCTTCATCAAACCGATTGATTATCCGGAAGGGATATCAAATATAGTAACAATGTCAAAGCCTACTACGGACATAAGGATCTGCATAGACTTCCAAGACTTGAACAAAGCTTTCCCAAAGGATGACTTCCCTCTTCCAAGTATTGACATGATCGTGGATCTAATAGCAGGACATGAGATGCTATCTTTAATGGATGGTTTCTCTAGGTATAATTGAATAAAAATATCCACTAATGATTAGCATAAAATGACATTTACTTGTTCCTCGGGGACCTTTTGTTGGAATGTCATGCCATTCGGTTTGAAAAATGCAGCGAAAACCTATCAAAGAGCGATGACAACGATCTTCCATGATATGTTGTATAAAAAAATGGAAGACTATGTGGATGACATACTATCTAAGTCCATCAAAAGAGAAGACCATTTGATCAACCTTGCAAAAGTGTTTGATAGGCTAGAATAGTATAACTTGAGACTCAACCCAAAAAAGTGTGTATTTGGAGTAACATCTGGAAAGCTACTAGGGTATATAGTATCAAGAAGGGGTATTGAGGTAGATCCTACAAAAGTAAAATTCATACAAGAGATGCTTCCACCAAAGACATAGAAGCAACTGAGAAGTTTACAAGGGAAGCTACAATCTATCAGGCAATGCATCACGCAATTGGCAGACAAGTATCACTTGTTTACCCACCTGTTACACAAAAATGTCACATTCAAGTGGGATGGGAGATGTGATCAGGAATTCTAGTAATTCAAAGAGTGCCTACTCAATCCTCCAATCTTGATGCCCCTATTCCTGACAAAGAAATGATACTCTATGTGTCTACAACACAAGCAATGTTGGGAGCTCTCCTAGCATAGCTAGATGATAATAACAAAGAAAGAGTGATCTACTACATCAACCGAACACTGGTGGGCTACGAGATGAACTACTCGCCCATAGAAAGAGCATGTCTCATAGTCGTATTTGTGACATAGAAGTTGAGACGCTATATCTTAAACAAACAAGTAAAGTTGATTTCAAAGATAGACCCACTAAAGTACTTATTAGCAAAAGCAGCTCTAACAAGTAGAATTGCTAAATGGGTAATGATCTTGAGTGAGTTCAATATAGAGTATGTAGAAAGGAGAGCCATCAAAGGACAGATCATAGTAGAAGCACTAATAGAAGATCATAAGCCTCTTACAATAGACTTCCTAGATGAAAGTATATTGCTGACAGAACAGAAAAACCATTGGACCTTATACTTTGACCCAACACCCAAACCGCGTCCCACATCCCACGCGACAGCACCACACAAAATCCTCCCCATCCCAGCACAGCCAAGACGGAAACGAACCAGACCCACGCCTAACGAAAAACAGATAAACAAGAACATTTACCACAACATTTTGAACAACACATCAACAACGAGTCATTCCATAAATGGAAATAATAGTTACTTGGATACATTCAAACATCCTACATGAATCAGTATACCATCACACCGTTCAACATCCCAATCAAACCAGTATTGCCATCCCAATCCACCATGGCACCATCATCCGACACATTCAGCATGGCATCATACCACCAACCTGACAACCCGCACACCCCACCCAGGACCGACCACCATCCCGAGATACTTTATATCGTCAAAGTTTGGATGGTATGTTACTTCGATGTCTTAATGCAGAAGAAGTGCAAACTGCCTTACAAGAGGTACATGAAGGTGTTTGTGGGTCCCACTCTAGTGGACCTAACCTAGTACAAAAAATTTTGAGAATAGGGTACTATTGGCCTTCCATGGAACAAGAGTTTACATTCAATATTCTAGAAAATATCGTCAATGTTAGCAGCACAGTGACTTTGTTCACACACCAGCACAGGAGTTAAGACCTATCACCACACCATGGCCTTTTTTTCAATGGGGATTAGACTTGGTAGGTAAGATTTCTCCTGCTTCCTCTAACGGGCATAATTTTATTATTACTACAACTGAATATTTCACCAAATGGATAAAAGCAATTCCATTGACCTACATCACCAGAAAACAAATATCAAAGTTCATTCTGAATTATCTGATTTGTAGGTATGGAATTCCCCAAACAATCAATAACGGACAATGGGACCCCATTCAAAAATCAAGACATCCGGGAGCTTTGTTCCAAGTTCTCTATCCAGCATCGATTCCCCATGCCCTATTACCCCCAAGGAAATGGTTAGGTTGAAGCATCTAACAAAACCATTTTGAAGATACTAAAGAAGACTATTAATGGCGTTGGTCGTGATTGGAATTTGTAATTGAACCAAGCTCTCAAACTTATCGAACTAGTATCCAAACACCTTTATGTGCCACACCTTTCTCCTTGGTCTACGGATTGGAGGCTTTTTTACCTATTGAAGTAGAAATCCCCTCATTGTGAATCTCATTAAAAGGCATGGTCAGCAATGAAGAGTATCAAATATTCAGATTAAATGAGTTGGAACTCCTAGACGAAAGGCATATGAGCATGTTAAACCATTTTCAAGTATCAAAATCAACTCAAATGAAGCTATGATAAAAATATCAAAGACAAAAACCTTCAAGTCGGTGACTTGGTACTCAAAGAGAATCAGAAGGTACTCAAAAACTTTGAACCCAATTAGTTAGGCCCATTCATTATCACAGCAACCTACGGTTTAGGAGCTTATCAGTTGGCTACTCCTAAAGGAGAACCCTTAGTTGAACTGCTAAACAGCAGCCACCTCAATAGGTTCTATACTTGAAGCATCTCAAAAAACCCCAGGCAAAAGGGTAAAAATAAAAAAAAATCAAAAAGCAAGAAAAAAAGTAAAGAGAAATAAAACACTCTTTTTGTAAAAACCACTTTGTGGTGCTTCTAGAATAGGTACCGTAGTGAAAACTTAGCAAACAGGAACTATGTTTGAATAAAAATTGCATCATTATTTATGAGAATTATCCAAAGCATCCACCCATTCATACCATAATAAAGCATGTGTCCAACCATGGCTTGGTAACTGTTTGAGTATTGAACCTTGTTGCATCATTAAACATCAATCTCCTAGAGAAGGTAGTCTTGTCTCAAACTAGGAGAAACTTCTCGACAATAGGTAGCGGATTAGATCCTTGTGCATCCCATCATGATCGATCAACAAAATCAAAAACATCTAGAAAACAAAAAAAAAAATCAAAAACATCTAGAAACAACAAAATAAAAAACATCTAGAAAATGACAAAATCAAAACAACTTTGGATTATACCTTCACTCAAAATTCTAAGATATCAAAATTTGCTTAAACCTCACAACTAGTTCAAGTAAATTTCCCGCAACATATCCTCTAGAAACAAAAGTGGAATGTCAATCCAAGTTATCAATGTTGTTTGAATTCCAAAACAATGTTATGCTTTGAGTCAACACCAGTCGAACTACGTGGTCTCTACGTGTACAACATAGGTAAGGTTTATCAACCACTGAGGCATTAGGTCATTCCCCTTAGGTGTTTATCATGATTTCTTTCAACTTAGCTAGAAAATTCAAAAACCAAAAACATTCACACACCAAAATCCAAAAACATTTGCCAAATAGAAAAGATCAAAAACATGTTCTTATCAAAACAAGTGAACTACGAGCCTCTACATGTACAACATAAGCAAGGCTTGTCTTTGATGAGCCCATAAGGCCCTAGGTTAGTCTCCTGAAAAAAACAAAAAAAATAAAAAATATCCTAACTCCATCATCACAATCTAAAATAAACTTTTCATTCATAATAAACATATCATCATCTTCACCCTTTGACAAAAAAAAAACAAACAAATAGAAAAAACAATCAAAAGATAGAACTTTCAAGCAAACAATCACAAAACTTTGAACATAAACAGACTAAAACAATGATAAAGTGTTAACTACCTATCTTTTGACAATTCACCAACAACGTCCTGAGATATGCCTTAACGGATCCATTACTATGATAGACATGATCAACAACGGATAATAGACTAAAACCTCAAAATAGATATGGCAAGTGATACTGCAACTTTGTTTTATCTTTTTATAGTCTTATCTTTATGAGTTATTTTATTGACTCATTCCCAAGATCTCTCGAGGATGTCCATAAGGATTTAGAGAAGGAATGGGAGAAATTGAGCATCATTTTGGTTTGTTGTTTATAAGATATTTTTGTGATACTACCACGAGGAATAGTTTCTTTATTAAGTGTATGGAAGTTGTTTTAAGACAATTCGTGTAGCAGTTGCATATTAGGTATTTCATACCTCTCTATGTAACTGGTCCGAAAATTTTAAACACAACCTAACCGTATATTTTAAACAATGTTTTTGTATGTCTAGTATGAGCAAGAATATTCTTTATATGTCAATTCAAAGTCATGTAATGGATACAAATCTGCCTTGGTTATTAATACCCTAGTGCATTATTTTTTTTGCTACATCAAAAAAAATGTGAAACCTCCAAGCAAAGCAAAAGAAAAATCATCAATAACTAACAACATCAAATTTTTATCCATCATCAAATATATATTCTAACTAACATTCATGATGCATCACAATATCATTAGTCCCATATCCATCTTGCATCCACAATGTCGTCAATACAAATCATGATGATAATAAAGCAATAAAACATCATATATCATGTATAAGGCATATATCCATCATATATCAACATCTGTCATATACATAATAAAACATCATATGAAATAAAATATGATCAATCGATCCATCTACATCATATGCATACATCAGAAAAGTACAAAAACATGTATAAATATACATCATCATCCATAATTATCACATAAACACATAATGAAGACGAATCGAAGCATGTATATCTCATATGTATCATCATCAAAAATGAGAATGTCATGGTACATCATCAATGAAACATGTGTGATAGGATAATACAAAAATATACATATATATGAGGCCTCAACTAGGCTAATGAATATATACAAAATCATGTATGCAATATAAGTCTCTGAACAACATCATAAAATTCAAGTACAAATATACCACTACCCAGTCAAAAGAGGAATCTAAAGATCAGGCTGCATATCAGATTTTCTAACAGAATGTCCACCGGACGCAACCTCCATAGTTGTACTAGGCTCTCCAAACCATGACTGTCGTTGCGCTCTAGGAATGAAGGCATCATACAGGGTCTGATAATATGTCACCCTCTATAACAATTGATCTTTCTCAGCACAAAGACTATCACACTCTATCCTAAGGCTATCCCTCTCAGTGGTAATATCCTACAACTATGTCTCGGCAACAAGACGACGCCTAATCTCAGTGTCTCGCTCACCCCTGAAGCCATCTCTCTCTTGTCTAGTGGCATCCCTCTCCGCTGTCAGTATAGCAACCTAAGCCTCTACAGCTTGTCGCTGCCCTACCTTTGCATCTCTCACAATTGTCATTTGTGTTAACTATACACCTCCATCTCCAAGTGGTGGAGGAGGACCTAGAACCTATCCCTGATCCTATTGCATCGGATCACCCTATCTATCTTGTCCACCATCCTTTTGGGCCCTAACAAGCTACTCTACAACAATCTTGACACACTACCTCTCCCCACGATGACTGGTAATGTCTGCTCTATCCAATACAAGAACACCAGTAGGATCTATAAATTTCAATGGAATGTGTTGTGCCCACCACTAATCAAAATTAGGGGTAGTACCAGGATCTGCTAAACCCACTGGCCAACTCCACCCGAATGGAGCAAGAGCTCTAAAAATTTCCATAGTTGCATCCTGATTAGCCTATAGACCCCAAACATGGACATCTCTGGTAGTCCGGCCAAAATGAACCTCATAGGCATATGGAAAACAACCATGTCTCTCTCTAAACTTCCTATAAACCCTATCGGGTAGATATCTCTCAAGTAAATAGAAAACACAACCAATGAGCCATCTAGTCTATCTACAAAATACTAATTGCTCCTGATCATCTTGCCATGCCTCACAATCCAAATATGGCCTCCATACAAAACCTCACATATCATCAAAAACATAACGCCAGTAGGGAAGTTGTCCAGGCCATGTATAGTGAAAAAATCTCCATAATGATAAGAATATGGATTCCCAGTAGTACAATCCAATATACAGTCAGGCCGAGCAACTGGGATGTGCTCCCAGGCCCATACATGTAGTAGAGAGACACCATCATAAATAGATATCCCTCCACAATACACAACCTCGTGCATATCTCAGTACAAGTGGGCAAGGAGACACAGGCCTCATGCATACCTAGTGTTGTGATCGAACATCTGCTTGATGCACACACCCCAACCAAAAGGAAATGGTCAACCCCACCTATTAGGAATGGCGAGCCCCATAATCAAACCACATAGAACAATTGAAATAGGATCGACATTTCCCATAAAATCAGACAAATCTATCTCTACCTCCCGAACTTGAAGATGTCTCACACCAAGAACTCGACACATAGCACAAGTACCCCGTCGAATAGAATATGTAACAAGCTCTCGATGAATAGGTATGTGGAGGATCCTCCACACATCCTCTAGGGTAACAGTGGCCTCCCTAGTAGGTAAATGAAAAGATGAAGTCTTTCAATGCCACCTCTCTACAAGAGTAGTCATCATCCCTCTATGGCATCTAATGGTAGGAATGTAGCATATATGCCACAATCCAACAGCATCTAACACATATTGCTCTCATTCCTGGAAACTAGTTAAACAGATCAGATGGTCGTCACTCCCTCAACTAGAGTGGATTAAGAACCGCCTACAACCATTCAACCCACGATGTTATGGATTTTCTATGAAAATGCAAAATGAACCTATGACATGAAAGAATTGACTAAAAAAATCCAAAAACAGTCAAAGGTGAAACCTTTTTGTCAAAAGCGATAATTTTTTTGTCAAAAGCGAACAAAACAAGCGAAAGTGAACAATTCTTTGTCAAAAGCAAAAAAGAAAGACAATAGCGAAAATTTCAAAAGCAACAAAATATTTCAACAACGCAAATTTTTAACAAGAGCAAACAAAATGAAGACAAAAATTCAAAAGCGAAATTTTCAAGCAAGGGTGAAAATCAGAAGCGAAAAAGCATGTCAAAAGTGCACATTTTGAGCAAGTGCGAGCGAAAAATTTCAAAAGTGAATCAATCATAAACATCAAAAGCAAGAAAAATGATGCAAAAGCAAAAAATTCCTAAACCTAGCGCTATTGACTACTTTGACTTCAGGCATTAATTACGTAAACACGAAAAGATGAAAACAAAAAATGAAAGGGTACATACCAGGGCACTGAAACCTATAAGTTTTCCAAACTCGTGAACTACATCCATGTGATGTGGGGATCCCTGAATCCTCACCATAGCTCCTCGACAATCAGAAAAACAAGAAATCCAAAGGCTAAAATTTTCTATAGGCTAAAATTTGAACTCTAATTACCTATTTTAACCCTCAAAACCCTAATTTTTTACATACGAAACCCTCCTAGGTTGAAATTAGGACCTCTCAGGAAAATCTAAACAATCAACAAGAGACCTATAGTTCTAATTTTTTGCCCTCTACGCATCTGAACTAAAATAGAACGGTGTCGCAAGCTTGACCTACAAAGTGATTTTTTTGGCCAACCTCTCAAGGGGGCAGCCCAAAGTCCTTCCATCCTTCCACTAACCATTGGGGAACATTGGGGCATATAAAATTCTTTCAAATCTTGATCTTAACATTGTAATCTTTGAAACAAACCAACTGCTACTTTGTCTCAAAGAGGGGCAAACATAAACATGTAAAATTGACCTAACACTTATCGCACATCCTAAATGATATTTTCACATCATCGACATCATTATCACTTAATATCACTGCATTTCACTTCAATTGCATCTAAAACCCTAATTTCTTCTATTAATTGAATAATACTACATTATTTAATTAATTCACTTTTTCATCATTTTCGACCAATTAAATAAATTCTATTTATTTAATAAAGTCCTAATCTAACTTTATTCCTCCTGATTAATTAAATAACATCAATTATTTAATTATGTTGCTAATTTACCCTATTGCCCTAAGTCAATTAAATTATTAAAACATAATAGTTTAATTAAATCACTTTCCCCTAAATCTGAATAATTAAATTAATTATTCAAAAACATCATCAAAAATCAAATAAAACAAATACAACTTTGTTTGTAAAATTCAAACTTGATTTGCACGTTCAACTAAAAAAGATTAATTAATTAAATCAATTAATTAATTACCCTCACCCACTTTCATGATTGAGCAAATTACGAACCACCAACTACTCGATCTGATTGGCTAATTGATCCATCTATTCCTGACTGATCCATCTATTTCCTGACAAATCAATCTATTCTTCAATTCCACATATTATTCAAAATATTTCCTCAATCCCACTGAACACTCAAAATGATTTCTTCAATCACATCGATTACGTAATCAATTTGCACTAATTATTCCCATCTAAATCCTCTCAATGGTGTTGAACTGTTGATCAAGATATTCTACTACGCGATCCTGAGCATCCATTTCGAAACACAAATTCTATATAATAACCGTCTTTCTTCTCAAAAATGATCAAAGAATCAAATCATTTTATACAATGAAATAATGCAAAGATCTTAATCGATATTTTGACAAAGCTTTACACATATCTTTGATCAACACATGCATGTTCTTCAAGATTTTGCATGCACAATGGAGGCTTCAGATTAATACGAACAACCCAACATCTTTGTGAACACATTCTAACATGGGATGGGTAACAAATTTTGTTTATTGAATTCTTTGTATGTTCTTTGATTGCTTTTTTTTTTAGTTCATTGAATTCAGTAATTTCAATATCGTTCATTTCGTGAGTAATGGACATGAATCTTGATTTTGGTTTTGAGTTAGACTAGAACTTCAATTCAATCCATTTATCTTATTTGATACCATCGATCTCCCCCTTACACAAATGCAAAACTTTTACAAATCTTTAACAGTTACAGAAACTTAAATAGAAATAAACATAAATATCATGCATACCACAACATAGTGATTTACATGGGGAAAACCCTTTTGGGAGAAAAAACCCCACTCTCCAAAATCCGCCCAATATATTATTCAAAAATCACAAAGATTGCAATATACTTGCAGAGCAAGCTTCTTAGCGGACTATCACCAGCCAGAGATCTAGAGGCAGTACGACCACTATTAGACTCTCAGAATACATCATAATACATAGTCGTAATACAATTCCCTCATAAAATAGGGTTTCCTTCTAGGGAAATTCAAACTAATAAAATATCAATCGTCAGATTTAAGACCTAATGATGAACGGTCCAGATTTACAATAATAAACCCCTCACACCCCCTGTTGCCAACATATCAACAATACCTTATGTAATTGAAAGGTTGAACACATTTCCCCAACAACTACAATCATTCCTTCAATTCATCAATTTCCATGAGGAAGGAATCTCTATCTTCTATTGCACCAAGGGATACCCCAATTTTCTTTAGGGTTTATTCTTCATGCTAAACTCTAGGCTTATCCAAGTTATATTTTATTTATTGAATTCACTCATGATTTTGGCATACTCCTCTTGTAGGTCACTATGATCTAATTGCAACTTCCTAGTGTTGGCTTAACAAAACATTATCATGCATAAAACAAGAGATGTTTCCTCAAGAGAAAAAGTATCTTCCACCCTTCTCATAATTAATTTCCCACTAAGATCATGTGAGTTCTATTATACTTGTGGCTTATTGTGTTTAGGGGAAATATACCACATAGCTAAGGTCTCAAATTTTAGCTGAAACTCTAAAACACAATAAAACCTTTTGGCTTGCTCAACATTTTTAAAAATGTCCCCTATATCACTATTTTCTAATTGTATCTTGTGTTATAATAAGAGAAATGTCCCATCTATGTAATAATAAACATCCACTATCCTTGATTAATTTTTAGGCCTACTCTCGACTAATCTCATCAATTTCAACATCAAGCTCTTATATTGAACTTTGTGTAAAATTATGTTCCTCTAGATTCACCTTGGATGTACTCTCATATTCCTTTTTTTTCAATTTAGGATTGGAGCTTCAAACTCATGACTAACAACTTGAATTCCTCAATTTTCACAACTTTTTCATCAATCGTGAATTTTTCACAAGCTACTTCCCTTATATGGTTGGATCATTCTCTAGCACTAACATCATGATGCAAGCTTGTAGGGTTGAAATTTCTAGGCCTCTTTTGAACTTTGGTGATCTAAGAGCATCATTAACAAGTTCATCAGTTGGGATGTTTTTATCACATTCTTTTGTTTCAAGGTAATCAACCAAATGTTATGGGGCTTTAGCTTTATCATTGGGTCGGGGCATCGTAGGTGGACTTGTTGGTGAAGAGATATTAGGGACAACATGTTTTGCAATCACTTATGAATCTTGGCCTAAATGTTTTTCAAAAATTTTACTTTAACACTTGCCCTTAATGGCCTCAACTTTGGTGTCATTATCCCTAAGGTGCCCACATTTTCCAATCTATCCTTAATTCTTTCCATTGGTTCTTTAATATCTAATTATTCTCCTTTATATTGAGGATTGTTATGTTTTCCCCTTAGCTCATCCATTTCTATCTTCCTTGAATTTTCACTTCTCTCATCTTTCTCTACTCTATTAAAATAATCTCGTATTAACTCTTCTTTCTCCAAATAAACTTGCCAATATCCTAACATGAAAATATTTTTTCTTGATCTTTCAATGAATTCCTTAGGGTCAAATTATCCAATTTTATTGGTCTTCATTGCATAGGTCTTTATTTTGTCAACTAAGAAGTCATAGCCCTCCTTTCCTAAGATGGTAAAATATGAGAATAACAATTGAGGTGGAAACCACTCTTCTTATGTTTCCTAAAATGGAATTGGTCTCTACCATGCATTTGGCACATTGCTTCTAGAAAGGTAACTCTATCAAGTAACATATTGGCAATTTATGAGGTGTAATAATCACACCATAGACCCTTATAACTATGCAATCTTTATTGAATAACCAGTCACCCTAGTTATGATTTACCACAGTATTTTGAACCAATACAAGAGGTCTCAAGAACTTAGCAGATCTTTCAAATAATATGTTCCTATTACATCCAAGTTTTCTTAGTATCATAGTAACAAAGAAGTCTTCAAAAATTTAATAATATGAAGTTGAGAAATACATTGTCATATGAACAAGTGAAACATCCCCTTTTGGCACCTCATATTATGTCATTTGAACTTCCAAAGTTTCATGCCACTCCCTATAGAAAACATGTAATTGAATGTGACAAACACTAAGTACCACCTGAAAGTGTAAGATGAGTCAGCCTTGTTAGAATTTATCATTTTTTTGTGTAGATTGTCTATCAACAGTTGTTCATAATCAAATAAAAATTTAACAAGTTTTATTTACATCTACAACTAACATGATCATCCCCATAGGTATATACTTCTTGTATTTAATGCTTATTGCTTGGAAAATTGCATTAATCAAAAGCAACCCTCAAACTTATTAAAATCAAGTCATTCCAACTTAGTAATTGAGAATGGCTCCAATTTCCATCACCCTATCGTCCCTTGGTCTATGATGAGGAACTCATTTTACCTATGATTATATTTTCAATACACTACGGCTAATTCTATTGTAAATGAATTGATCGTCTTGCATCCTTATTCAAATTTGATACAACTTGGATCAATTCCCTTTTGATTTTGAACAACAATTTCCTCTCATCTTTAACTCCCCTAGCATTAGGATCATACTATTTGCATACCCAACAAAGTAAATCCATATTCACAAAGAAATTGGGCATAATAACCTTTCCCAAGTCATATATATAGGCATCATTTTAAAGGATATGCTTGAAGGATTTTTCAAATAATTTTTTTAAGATATCACATCCAATGTTAGGGATGAAAGCATCCCTTATGTACTTCTAAGTAGTTTGTTAACACATATTTACACCTTCTTAAACCTTATGTACAATCCAAGAAATTGATCTATCAAGTCTTGTGAAGCAAGGTGTTGGGATGATTTGGAAGATATTTATGAAGAGATAATAACAAGATGGTTTTGATGAGCACAAATATTTATGATATAGAAACCCTTAGATATAGAAATGGAGAACAAAAAACCCTAATCCTTCAAGTATATTAACCCTTAAAATAAGACCAAAAGCCTATCTAGCCCAAATGTAATGATTTACAAGCTTAGATAATAAATTATTTTTCAAGTGTTTTAGCTTTTGATTTTGAAGATTTATGCTTAGATGAGCCTATGTGCAAGACTTAAGTAATTTGGAGTTAAAAGTTATTATACAAATTGAGTTTTAAACTTGTGTTAACATTGGAAACTTTACCCTTATGTAATCTATTAAGTACTATTTTTTCTTCAATTTTATCTTATTAGTAATGTGTAGGAATAAATATGAATGGTGGTTTTTTATTATGGGAAAAGTAGGTTTTGAAGGGGCCCTACAGTCCTTTACAACAAAGACATATAGCGCACTGTTGGAAAACAAAAAAGATAGGATACAACAAAACAATAGCCAAGTTTTCACAAATATGAATGGTGGTTGCTTCAGTTGAAAAATTCTTATTTTACTATCTAGGTTGTAATTTTGTTAAAATTGTCAAAATTGTATGCTTGTTTCCTTAAACTAGTTCAAATTCATCAATTTTAGGAACTAGTGAGCACAAGTTCATTGCAACAAACATAAACATGTGAAGCAACAAATGGAAATATGTTGCATTGAATGAAGAATTAACTAGTTGGCCTATAGCAGTGAAGACTACATGTGTAACAATGAATGTTACCTACGTAATGACAATTTTTTCATAAATCCTTAATCTTTTTGTTGGTGTTTGTTAGATGAAATTTATTTCTAAGGATTGTATGATGTGTTTCCAACTCTTTTAAATGTTACGATGTAGACATATATGTATTTACACTATGAATGAGGTTGATTGTATTCTTGTCTTCTTACCTCCTTTGTAGGTTGATTGTATGAATATGCATGTTAGGGAAAATGAACTGTTATTTGTTGAATATGAGAATAGAATGTGTATAGTATATATGTTTTATCTTCTTTCTTCTACACTCTCCTAGTGTTAAAAAGAATTTATTTTGCTTGTTTAGTTAAAGAGATGATGACATGATGTATTCATACGCCCTCTCTTTCCTCTTCTTAATAAGTTATGTTTGCATTGCAAAGAAAAGAACCACCTCTTGTAGATGGATTTTAGGTATGTAATGAAAGTACTTTCACTTGTATTTGATTTAAAATGGTATTAAGAAAAAAATTATCGTATGGGTGTGTTAGTGAAAAGTACTCTCTCCCTACCTATCTACAATTGAATAAATTAGATTATTGATCCATGAATGTGCTTGTTACTCTATCTCTCTATTGATATGTTGTATGTTCTAATGAATATAAATAAAACCATATTTTCTCTTAAGTAATTGTATAATAAGAATGAATATAATTGAAATCTATCTAATGTTATCTTTCTTTAATAACAAGAATGGAACCTTCCATATGTTGAATGGTGAATATATCCTTATTTCTACTTGATTGTATTTAATTGATGGTTTGGAATGATGATTTACTCTATTTATACAATGATTTTTCGTTGACATATATATATGGGGGATAAAGAAACCAACTATGGATATGTGTGTCATGTTGGCATTCTCTTATGTTTATGCATTTAGGATATGAATTGGGTACATGCACTAAATGGGAAGTAATAGTGAAGCTTTGTGAAAATATCTTATTGAATATACTTCATTATAGTGGATTATTTAATGTGTAGAGGAAGAATCATTATGTGTTTTCTTCCTCAAGATTAGTCCTCCATTGATGTGTGTGGTAGTGTTGTGCATCGAGATGTGTGCCACCCTTTATAGATTGAGATGATAACATCCCTTTGCTTGTGTGTTATCCACATGTATCTTCTACAATTGTTTTGTATTTGTAGATGTCTAAATTTGGACAATTAATTTATCCAAATTCATCCCCTTTCGTCTTATTTTCGTTAATTAAGTAATACTACTATTATTTAATTAATATCTTTAATCCTGCCAAATCCATAAGGTATTTAATCAATAATACATTATCTCTTTAATCCTCCTTCCATCAAATGAATTAAATAAATATTCCATTTATTTAATTCCCTTCATGTCACATCCTCCATCATTTTCATCTTATCCTAATCCTTCTCCTAATCCTTGATTAGGATGTGTCACATCCTCCAACTTTTGCAAGTTGGCCTCTAATCTCTCTTAGCCACCTAACCCTCCTCTAATCCTTCATTACTCTTTCCCATGTGATCTTTGACTTGTCACATCAAGTCACATGTGAAATCTAACTCTCTTCTAATCTTCATTAATTAATCTAATCAAGTACTTGCACAATCCTAATCACCCCTTTAGTCAACTCTCCCCATCCCCCAAGGAATTTTTAATTCCTTTTTATTTATCCTAGGCTCCTCTCTTCCCCATGTGAATTTTTAATTCACCTTTTAATCCCCCAATGCACCCTTTGGAATTTAAAATTATTTCCCATCTCCCCATGTGAATATTTGAGAAATTTTTAATTCCTCACATGTCCTCTCACCCACATGGGGACAAGTACCTCCTTTATGAGGAGATCTTGTCCAATCCCAAGGTACTTTGTACCCCTCTCCATGTCATGTCCTTTTCCTTCCACCTCATGTCCACTTCACCTTTTAGGGCTTCATCACATGCCACATGTCAAGATGTGAGGGCTTGTGAGTTCTCAACTCACCTTAGCCCTACATCTTGATGTTTGGTGGATCAATCTTGACCGTCCATTTCTCCTAGGATTTCCCAAAAATCCTATAAATACCCCCTCTTTTCTCTCATTTTAGAGAGATCATTTTGTGTAGCCAAACTCTTGCAGTTTTATTTCTC
>VDFB02019620.1:0-15841 GCA_007258455.2 Sequoia sempervirens
TGTAATAATAGACTTTAAGACTTCTGAACGCAGATGAGGAATAGAACCTTTGACACGAGGTTGATTCTTTATGCAGAGCCACCTCACCAATAATAATAATAAACGGCAGCTCCCTAAAGTCAGGATTCGTCCATACGATGTAAACTATATCCAAGCCTTAGTAAGCTTTGGAACCTTTGTGGCAATGAAAACCAAAATATATTATTCATCGTACACCCGTCCATCCTTTTGGCATCTTCCTTCAGACTTACAAAACCTTCCCACCACGTTATCAACCGGCTATGGTCTTGCCCGTGACACTCCAGATTGCTCCTGAAGGAATCGTGTCATCTCTTAGAAGACGCAAATTTCTCCATAAATTATTTGACTCATTTATTTCATTGTCGGCACTGTGAATGGAGCCGCGTATCTCTTCCCATAATACCGTTCTGGCTTCCTTGCAATGTACAACTCCAGGGATTATCGCGCGGCCTGCAATTTGTCTCTGCAATGATGAAAATTCAACGATAATCTCTTCTGCAAGAGTTAGAGAGTTCTCGCAGAGAGACATATGCAAACCCGACATCCGCGTTGATTTTCAATAAAATGTCTTCAATGAATAGTTTGCAAAGGATACTATTCATTTTACTTCCGAATCGGCACACTATGTTCCGATTATCATATGTTGCTGTCGATATTATTGACTATAGAGGGAACATTCGGCCCCAAGGCTATATCCAGTGTTACTGCACCCTAATTCCCTGACTTGATGAACTTTCCTGTACTGAGGAACTCTATGAAATGTTGAATGCGGATGGTAAAATGACACAACCTCATATACAACTTTGCCCAGACTATAACTCCTCAAAACTGATCAAGATCTTTCTTATACCCGCTCTGATACCATGTTGAAAACTTATGATCAGATTTACATGCACAGAAATAAATTCAAATCAGACACAATAACACAGCAGATACCCTGGGAAAACCCTCCACTTGAGGGAGAAAAACCCTGCAACAAAGATCTCTCTTTTATATATCAATAATGGCAACAATTCGCTTTACAATGAGGCCAATCACAAGGCCAATATTCAGCACCTACACTGGATGCACAACAGATAATAATCTGCCCTCCCTTGATACCTGAATCTGCACTTACAGAAATTCGCAATCTGCTCTTGGAGAAAATTCGCACTTCAATGAAGGAGCGAAAAATGAACTTGCTTGATTGTATATCAAGGAGAGAAGTGGTCTCTTATAAATACATGGCTATATGAGATCTCACAAGGTCGGCCTCAACATAAATTACAATTTAAACAAGTCGGCCAAGATACAATAATCAATGAATATAATTTACAAAGAAGGTCAGCCCAAAATAATAAATATATTATTTATAAAGAGATGCGCCCATACTCATTTATTCTCACATATAAATAAAGAGCCAATAGGCTACATTTATTTATGACTTTACTCGAGGCTGGAAGGATGAACCCGGCCGCCTTCAAGATCACAATGTCGTTTCATTGAATATGGAACAAATTTCATGTGTTCTTTATCCTCTTCCATTTTAGAACACATAGCTGAAGATAAACGGAAATGATCAGCCAAAGGAGTGGTAAAAGACTTGGCATTCTTCATATTAAATCGATCCAAAATCTTAAAAATATATTTCTCTTGAGACAATCTGATTTCTCTTTTATTTCTGTTCCTAATTATATCCATACCAAGAATCCTCTTCGCCGCCCCTAAATCTTTCGTGGAAAAACAGAGAGCTAAATGTTTCTTCAATTTACTAACAATCTTCACACTAGTTCCAGCAACCAACATATCATCAACATAGAGTAAAAGAATAACAAACTCACCATTAACAAGCCATTTATAATAAACACACGGATCTGATTCACAATGAACAAATTGTTGCTAAGTCATAAAGCTATCAAATTTCAAATACCATTGTCTTGGGGCTTGTTTGAGCCCATATAAACTCTGCTTCAATTTGCAACACAAGTGTTCTTGACCCTGTTGAACAAAGCCTTCAGACTGCTCCATATATAATTCCTCCTCAATATCACCATGAAGAAACGTTGTTTTAACATCGAGTTGCTCAAACTCGAGATCCCAAATAGTTGCCATACCCAAAATAAAAAGAATTATTTGCATTTTGACAACTGATGAAATTTTTTTATTAAAATCAATACCATTTTGCTGATCAAAAGCCTTCACCACTAGTCTGGCCCTATACCTTTTTTTCCCTCCATCTTTTTCTTTCACACAGCAAACCCATTTATTCTTCAAAAGTTTTCAATTTAATGGAATTGAAACCAAATCCCATGTATTAGTTGCACGCAAAGACTCCATTTCTTCATTCATCGCCTCCATCCATTTTAAAGAATTTGCATCTTTGCAAGCTTGTTTAAAAGTTGCAGGCTCTGTTGTATCACAAAGTAATAATTCATAATTGTTAGATAACAACAACTCATAGTCAGCATATTTAGTTGGTTTCTTTCTTGGCCTGGTAGATCTCCTGAGTTGGGGACCCTATTGCTCTATATTTTCTTCATTACTCTATGGTTCTACATTTTCAATATCGGATTGAAAATTGGCTTGAGTACCCTGTATATCGACACTCCCCTACACACTTCTCAATTCTCTGTTCTCATTATTTAATTGTCTCAGAGTAGTAACAGGCTACAAATCAAGGTTTTGTGACTGATTTAAACATTTCTCCTCATCCCCACGCGTGGCAGAGACCAAAGGGGAAGGCACATTAAAATGTACATGCCCCACACCAAATGTGGAAGGCTGCGCGGTAGGTGTTAGTGGCTGCGTGCTAGGTGGGAAAGGCTGCGCTGGAGTTTCGAAAGGCAGTGTATAAACTTTAAGAGGTTGCGCCCCATGTAAAACACTCTGCCCATTGACAAACAAAGGTTGGTCAGTAAAATTCGAAGGCAGCATTTGTTGATTAAGTAACTGTGTGGTTGTGAAGAGGGGCTGCGTACTATGTGAAGGCTGCGAATGAGCCAATGAAGGCATATGTATATCATGTAAAGGTAGCGTCTCAACATTTAAAGGCTGCGAGTGGAGCATAAGAGGAGGTGTGGCATTTATAATAGGCTGGGTATTTCCAAAACAATGTTGCATACTAATAACAGGGGCGCCAATGTTTAAAGGCAGAGATGTTAAATTAGATGACTGTGTAGAAACAGGGGTGGTATTGTTTGAAGAAATTACTAAAGGTTGGGAGAATGTAACAGAAGTTTATCTAACACGACCGTTATCAGATAAATCAACATCAAAATATTCATCTGAAGATGTGTTCTTAGGCTGCAAACCTGGGAATTTTTTCTCATTGAAGACAATATTCCGACTGCGAACAACTTTCTTTGCAACAGGATCCCACAACCTAAAACCAAATTGAGCTTCGCCCTAGCCAAGAAAAATGCACCTTTTGATTTGAAATCAAGCTTCATTCACTACTTCTTGGGGATGTGCACAAACGTTTCACAACCAAACACCCGCAAATGGTGATATGAAATTCTTTTTCCAAGCTATCGCTCCTCTAGAATGTCAAAATCCAAATGGGATAATAGAGCACGGTTGATTAAGTAAACTGCAGTGTTACATGCCTCTATCCAAAACTCTTTTCCTAAACCAGCATTGGAGAGCATGCACCAAGCTCTCTCTAAAATAGTCTGATTCAGCCTCTCGGTTGCACCATTCTCCTGAGGTGTGAATGGTACCACTTTGATTCTTCGAATGCCATTGTTTGCGCAAAACGTGTCAAACTCCGAAGAGCAAAATTCGCCCCCATTATTAGTTTTGAGACATTTAATTTTAGTTCCAACTTGATTTTCCACAAGAGCTTTAAAAGGTTTAAATTTCGAAAAATACTTCTAATTTTTTATGCAACATATAAATATAAATTTTGTATGTGTAGTCATCAAGAAAAGTCAAAAAAAAATTTGCACCACCAAATGATGTTACCTCAATGGGACCAGAGACATCAGAATGCACAAATTCCAATGGAGTGGTTTTAGTATCATGGCCCGGTTTTAAAAAACTGCTCCTGTTTTGTTTGCCATAAAGGCAATGTTCACACAAATCCAAATCAATGGATTTTAGGCCAGGAAGTTGCCCTCCTTGCAACATAACTTGTAATCCTTTCTTGCTCATATGTCTAAACCTTTTGTGCCATATTTCAGAACCATTGTCTACCACTATCAAAGCTGCTCCCACTTCATCGTTGCATTCTAAAACATACAAGCTTCCCAATTTCTTTCCCTTAGCAAGCACCAATACACCTTTTGTTACTTTCCAAAAATCTAAACTGAAATTAACATTGAACCCTTGAGCATACAATTGACCTACAAAAATTAAATTTCTTTGGAGTGTAGGAATATGCCTTACGTCCTTCAATAACCATTTATTACATTTCTCAAGGACAATAACACGTCGCCCTTTCCCGCAATATCACATTCCTTGTTATCACCCAGAAAAACTTTGCCAAACATACCTTCCTAATAATTGATAAAAGCATTCTGACATGGAGTAGCATGAAATGAAGCGCCAGAGTCAAGTACCTAGGAACCTGCAGTTGTTTCACCTGCGGATAGAATCAAAACACCATCATCAACAGCATTAACTTCATTGTTACTTACTTTGTCTTGAGCCTTTTTATAGTTCCAGCAATGCTTCTCTGAATGTCCCAGTTTCCCACAAAACCAACAGGCACCATTTCTGCCCCTTGACTTCGATCTATAAGTAGATTTTGATCTTCTTCTATTGTAGTTTCTACCTCTATCTTGACTTCTTCCCCGATTGCTGGTGCTAACTGTAGTCAAAGCATCACCTAAAGAAGGCTCTGAATGTTTTCGTCTCATATCTTCACTGAGAAGAGTGGCTACAACATCATTGAATTTTAACTTGCTTTTGGCAGCCACCGAAGTACTCACTGCCATCACCACACCTTCCCAGCTATTCGGCAAAGAACACAGTAATAAAATAGCCTTAATCTCATTATCTAAGTTAATACCCACAGAGATTAACTGAGTGACTAATATATTGAATTCATTTAAATGATTTGACATTACTCCCCCTTCTCGCATTTTCAGGTTATACAATTTCTTCATAATAAATACCTTGTTGGAAACTGATGCAATCTCATACAGGGAAGATAATTTGTCCCACAACTCCTTCGTAGTCTGCTCAACTGAGACATTGAAGAGCACATTGCTGGACAATGATAAGAAAATAGTTGTCCAAGCTTTCATATCCATCTTCTCCCAATCTTCATCCGACATTGAGCCCTTTCCTTTGGTTTTTCCAAGCAAAGTGCGTGATAGATCTTGTTTGATCAATAATGACTCCATCTGGACTTTCCATAGCCCAAAGTTCTGACCTGCAAATTTCCCAATCTTCCATTTGTCTACTTCGTCCATGGCTTCGAAAAAAAAAACCTTCACCATTTTCCAAAACCAAATTCAGCACCGAGCTTCAACTCCCAGCTCTGATACCAATTGTTGAATTTAAAAACAGCATGAAATAAGAGATTTAGAAATATATTACAGAGCTCAACTATAAAAGAACACAGACACAAGGAAATTACAGTGGTTCACCCAAATGGGCTACGTCCACTCTTAACAGGGATAATCCACTTTATTTTATCTCTGGTATTATATTACATCTCATCAATATGAGCAGCAGCAATCAGAGTAATATTCTCTACACCATATCCTTCAAGCTTCACTGATTGAATAGGGCAACCAACACCGGTTGCTAAAAGAAACGTTTTTGTCAGCATCAGGAAGATGCTGCGGTTACAAAAGGGGTCAGGCAAGTGTAACTGCCAATGCAGGCAGCCGTTGGGATTCACCGACCCAACACATATATCATTATTGTGATGCCCATTACTCACCAGAAAATGAGTTAAGGGAAACAGAAAACTTTGAGTTGAACCAGTTCCAAGAAAGTTGTCTAAGATAGAATGCAATATTCCACAATTTTAATCATACTTCGTCATTCTTCACAGGAATCTTTTGCACAAAGAAAACCCAAAAAGATAAGTTGCAGGAGGCAGACGAATGCCTTATCTTCATCATTGTCGTTAACAACTCACGGCAAATAGCTATAAAAAACTTTTGCTATTATATTTGGAAAACATCTAGTCACCCACTTATACAAGTTCATTCCTTCGTATATGTTGTCAGTTGGCTTCTTTCGGAACCATCTCTAGCAACAATGTTACATTGCTATAAACATCTCTAACTACAAATTTGCTCCATATTTTGTACTCAAGATACTCAAGGTAAACCATTACATTCACAATTTCCATAGAAAATTGAAGAAAGATAATTTAAATTTCATTCTAACTGTCTGAACTTATACTTGGAGTAATGTATCCAATACATCCCTTTAGCGTATGTGTGGAAGTACATGAATCCATAGAGTTTCCAAGATGCAATTTTGAAATGGCAAAGTCTGTCAAAGAAATTGTCATGTCCTCACCAAGAAGCACATTATCAGGCTATAGATCGCGATGGATGATTTGCACGAAACAAAACTAAAGAGGGTATTCCATGCCACGTGCAATATAAACTTTAGAACCTTGTTCACCCCTAGGACATAGAAACTTGTCCAGGCTCCCATTTCGTACAAAAGGAAATATAAAGGCTTTGAAATCTAGACTTGAATAACAGGTTATGGCTTTAAGAAATTTCTATAACGAACTCTTCTCAAATTATTGTACTCTATCAAAACTTTAAGCCATCTTTCAACATTCCTTTGAACACTTTTCCAAAAACTACTAACTGCTAACAGGTTTGCCACTTTAAATCCATTACTTGCTCTGAAATGCTCTTGAAATGGAAGTCTTTGAGAGTCTAGTACAAAGGGTTGGGAAGTTGTAGAGATTCTCTTGCAATAACATCTCCATAAGAGTGTTATTCATACATGGACTCTGAGAAATATTGCAGTCCCACTAGATATTGCTACTATTTTGAGAAGTCTTAGTGCCTTGTGTGTGGTAATAGAGCATGGTTGCAACTTTACTTGGTCTGCACAAGATAGGGTTTGTGAAAAAATGATGCTCTGCTAAGCTTTTTGAAAACACCATCTTTTGTGACTACCCCTAACAACATGTTTGTAGAAAATTTGAGATGTTGAAGCACTGAGTTTTCAAAAAAAATATTAGTATTTTAACTGACAAATTGCAGGAGGATAAATGTAAATCTTAGAGATTTTGAAGTTCGCCAAGGGTGTCTGGAATAGGAGCATTGAATTCATTAAAGGAAATATTCATAATATCAAGTGTTAAACTACCTACTGTTACATTTTCTGATATATCTATAACCTGAACCTCATCCCTCTTGCTGATTTCTAATGGCAATGATCCCTGTAACAAATTATTTTAAAGATTGAAATAGATAGCTAAACTTGGAAGTATTGCCACTTGTGGAGGTATATCTCCACTGAAACCATTTTATGAGAGGTTAAGTACTTCCAACTTCTTGTATTCGCCTAAACTTGGAGGAATATAGCATGTAAGCTGGTTGTATTGAAGAAAATTTTGATTTATCTGTTGGAGGTTGGATACAGATCCAAGATATTTCTTAGAGATACAATTTCATGAGTGTGATAATTTAAGAAATTTTTAATGCTTTTATAAAAAAGAGCAAATTTGAATGTATTATAATTTACCAATTTTCATGATTATTTCCAAAGATACTCCATTGATATAATGTCTTAACCATAAGGACAATTTCATTTTTTTCTTTTAAACCATGTATCTTACCTTTATATAGTTTATTTCTTGCGATAAAAGATATATGAGGGTAATCCAAAAAATATTGATTGTTTCACAAATTTGTGTCACATGTCTTTCTAGATTCTTTTTGACTATCTAATGTACCCTGCACCCAATTCTGCAGCTGAGGATTTCATGATAAATTAAAAAAATAAAGAGAAAAAAAAATTGAAGTGGTGCTGTTGGGTGTCATGCCCCTATCCAAGAAGGAAATAGATCAAATTAATTAATTAATATGGCAGCACCTAAGGGAGAACGATTTAATAAAGGGTGCAATTCTAACAAGGGCAGAGATCTCTTGGAATTAAAGATATTTAATTAAAATTAAATTAAAGGTTTCAGACCAGTGATTAAGGGAATAGTTGTGACTCTTCTAAAAAGGCAGTAATAATGAAGAGGTGTGACTCCCAAGAAATTGAAGATATAAGGAGAGTTTTTCATTTGAGAAGGGGATCAATATAACATCATTCAATAATTCAATTGAAAATAGAACCTTTTTGTGACTTTGCAAGTAAATTAAATTGTGTTCTCAAGAGGAGTGATGATGTGAGAAAGGATGTGACTCCTAATGTGAAAGGTTGTGACTCTTTCAAATGTGAAAGGTTGTGACTCCCTCAATAATAAGATATAAAAGGGGGATCATTTACTTGTCGAGAAATCATGTATGAGGAATAAATCTATCAATCAATTTGGAAATAAATTATTCTCAAAAGGCAGCAATGAAGGGTGGTGACTCATTTAGTGTGAAGGGTGGTGACTCCTTCAAATAATGGATATAAAGGGTAAATACATTCATTGGCATTCAACCATCACTCATCTATCAATCAAGAAATCAAGAAATCAAAATATCAAAAAGATAAATCAAGCATATAGCAATAAGTCCATCAAATTATTCAATCATCAAATCGTTCAAGCATCTAATCATTCAATCATCAAATCATTCAAGCATCAAATCATTCAGTCATCAAATCAGTAAATCCATACAATCATTCAATCATCAAATCATTCAACCATCAATTCATCCAAGAAAGATATCAAGAGAAAAATGAGAAATAAGAATAAGAAACATAAGACATCTCTTGGGAAAAGAGATTGAGAACAACCATTGATAATATTCTAAAAAATAATTGGTGGCAGCCATTTAAGAGGTATTTATTTAGAAACATTCTAGCAAATTCCTTAAGGGATCATATCTTGAATTTGTGAAGTGCCTTGCAAATAGGAAGGTAGTTTAGCCTTCCAAGTCACAAGAGTTGAAGGACTAGAAACTCTTTATATCAAGCATGTCACCCCAAGATGGATGAATTGGAGGTTTTTCCATATTCATGGGTCGGGAGGCCAAACAGACCCAAAATCCATTCCCATTCTCTTGGGCTTGGTTGAAGAGAACAACCTTCATGCGTCTTATCAAGCATGCCACCCCGAGATGGATGAACTAGAGGTTTTGTCATATGCATGGGTCAAGAGGTTGAATGGATTACAAATCCACTTTCGTGCTCTTGGGTTTGATCAAGGACGACGGCTAGCCTTCAAGGCAGACTGAGGGATGGAATGGATCTAAAATCCTTCCATGCTCTCACAAACAAGGACAACCACCCTTGAGATTGCAGTTTGCAAGCATTTCTAATGAATTCCTAATATGGTTGACTATAGGAATATGCCTTGGAATAAAATTATTAATGATTTTGAGTTATTTTGGAAACAAATATTAATGATGCTATGAAGTATGGATCCAAATATTATGATGTTTTAGGTATGATTTATTGATCTCAATATTACAATATTTTGTGTATGAATTTGAATAATATCGTAAAGTTGATACTTGTTATTACTTATATCAGTTTTTAGTGATTATTATTGTTTTGTGGACCTAAAATTAGGAAATTTTCAAAAGGGGACATTACATTGTGCCCTTTCACTTCTATTGAGGTTTGACTTTAGATTATCTGGGTAATCGTTTGTAATGTCCCATACTTGGAGTATGCCTGAATTTGCCTTAAGTGATAATTACACAACATAAAATTATTTTACAAATAATATTCCATAGCAAATTACATAATAGATATTGAACTTAAGAATAAATGAAATATTAACTTTTATGAAATAATGAATACCAACTTAAAATTGAATCCAATCTATACAATCTTTTCCAATAACCAATCATGGTAGGGATTGGAGAGAAACACATGATAGAGCACCAAAAAACTATTCATCACAATTAACTTATTAAGCACAGGGCATGCTCATACTCCCTGGCCCCAAGTGGCGTGAACATCCAACCAAGACAACTCAATCCAACTGAGGGTGGTGTACTTATATTGTGAGAACCTATACTTCCCTTCCCTAGCATGCTTCCTTGTCATCCCTACACATGTGATTGCTTAAAGAATAAGATGTAGATTATAGTAATATAAATAAATTCACTATTTCCCTTATTCACTAATTTAGATAGAACATATCTCTCCTTATTGCATATTAGTCATTATGAAATTAGCTATAGATATATATATATCAAATATTATACATTAAATGCATATACAACCAAATGCATACCAAATACTTTCTTAATCAATGTACTAATTTCTTAAAATGCCAATTTAGGTCTAACCCATTTGATCCCCTCTTATATATATATATGCCTATCAAATATTGTACATTAAATGCATATACAACCAAATGCATACTAAATACTTTCTTAATCAATTTACTAATTTCTTAAAATGCCAGTTCAAGTCTAACCCATTTGATCCCCTCTTTTTTATCCTTTCTTCATTAGTTTTGCCTCCTTTTATATCCTTCTTGGTGGGTAAATAGTCACATCCCTTTTAATCATTACATGCCCCCACAAAGGGACACATCATTGATTAACCCTAGTGCATGCTTCATTAATTATTTTTGGTTGGGCATTGCTAATTAATAATACGTGGGTGGAGGAATGACACAAGGGGTTGGCCATAGTTTATTTTAATCTTATTTCCTTTACCTTGCAAGTCGGCTAGCATATTAAAATATTTTATTTTTGGTTTGGCAAGCATGAGGGTCTAGGTCAGCCAACAAATGTTTTTGATAAGGAAAATTAGGTTTTGAAGGGGCCCTAAAACCCTTTACAATGACGACAAGCTGCAAGAAAAACTAAGCAAATAACACCAGTAACCCAAAAAACCAAAATGTTGACAATAGATAAAACTAAAGAAACCCATCAGCATACCAGTAGAAAAAAGCATCAACACCCAGGTTGATCAAGCAAAAGAGTCAACAACAGCTACAACAACTTATCCAAAACATTCACCAAGGCCATATTCTACTCAATGACCCCCTCATGCATCTCCATAACCTCTTTTCAGAGCTCATCAAATGAAACAACAACCCTCTTCTTAGTCCTACTCCTCGTCCTTAGACAAAATCTGACCTCCACATCCTTTTCCAAACTTGGATCAAAATCCACATTTTTCTCCACCAATTTCAAGCAATTAACATCTTCAATTGCTTTATCAATTTCCCCCAACTCCCGAGATTTACCTATCCATTTCAAGGCTTTTTCGTTTAAAACAGAAAGACCCTTAGCAGTGGTCTTCAATGAATTGTTGTTGACGCTAACCACAGTTTTCAAATCCTCTGACAACTTACCAATTTTGTCCTCAATACTAACAACTCTATCTTCAAGAATCTTATTAACCATCATTTCCAAAGAGGAAATCCTCTCCTCATGAGAAACCCCCAAGCGATCAACATCAACAACTAATTTATCCAGCATTACATTCATAGTTTTCACCTTACCTTTAATTGCCCATTCCTTCCAATTGCCTCAAATCATTGCCACATAGATATCCTGCCAATTTTTCACCTAGATATTGAGCTCTTTCACTTTTGAGAAAAACCATTTCACTAGAGAAAGAAAATTTTGTGTTACATCCTCAACCATCTTGTAGAACATACTCATATTGACCTCATCCCTATTGACAAGAGGCACATCATTCGACTCCAAGTTATGGCCACGGGCATTTCTACACTCCTCTTTTTACTCCTCATCTTCTTCAACAGGGGAATCCTCAACCTTGACCACATCAAACTTAATCCTCTTCTTGTCTGGTAAGTTAGCCAACTCAGCCAAAACTTCCAACTGCTCCATCTTCATGACCCTCTCTATAGGAGAGACAGGATGATCCAAATTAGGGTCAAAGTCCTTAGTGTGTTGGCCTAACTCAATCCCCTGAACCTCCATAGACATGGACCCAAGAAGCAGCTCTCCCACACTAGGACTAATATCCCCAACAGAGGCACTTTTTAGAACTCCCACATCATCAAGAACCTTGACACTAATCGTAAGGGAGCTCTCCACCACACCAACCTCTTGAGACTAAAGTCCCCAACAGGGGCACTCTTCACGATGTCCACAACTTTAAGAACCTCAACACTAGTCATAGGGGAGCTATCCACCACACCATCCTTCCCAAGACTCGAAAGAGGGCTTCACACTTGTACCAGGAGTATCCACCTCATTCACCTTAAACAACCTGTCTTTTTGTAGAAGATTTAATGTTCTCAAATTATTTTTATGTTTTATGCTCTAGGGATTCCTCAAGCTGGAGTCGAGCCAAATCTAGATATTGGATCAAACGAATCCATTGAAGAACACATGGACCTTGAAGTTAGGGAGGAGACCCAAGTTCAAACAATGTTTGTTGGAGAGGGGTCAAGATCACTTCCTTCTACTGGTATGGATGAGCATATAAAGCTAGCACAAACTTCTCTCACTTATAGCATCATGTTTTATCAGTTTGTTTGCTTGCATACATAAACTTCACTTATATAACATCATCTCTCACTTTTTTTTGCAAAATATTTTGTGACATGTAGGAAGAGCTCAACAAGCAGGAATTTTTCATGCTCAAGTTGAGCCAAATCTAGACATTGGATCAAATGAATCTTCTCAAGAATGCATGGTCCTTGAAGATAGGGAGGAGGCACAACTTCAAAAAATGCATGTTGGAGAGGGGTCGGGATCACTTCCTCCTACTGGTATGGATGAGCATGTAAATCTAGCTGAGAAGGTGAGGAAACAAATTTCTCATAGAAATTTAGATCATTTATTTGAAATAGATATGGAGAAACTGAAATATTATGCCAACCAGCCTTATAATAAGAGAAAGAGGTCAATGACTAAATCTGTAAATGGAATGATCAATCATCATTTCAATCATCTTGATACACTTGAAAAAACCCAATTGTTATCACGTTTACTTCTTTGTGATGAGCTCAAAGAGTCATTACAATTGTTGGGTGTACATTTGACATCAAATAAGAAGAAACACATGGGATTACAAAAGGATATTGTTCAAAATGTTAAAAAGGGTTTAGATTCCATTGGGAAAGGATCTCAATCAATGGATAAGGCACTACAAGAAGGGTGATGTTGGAATCTATTGTACATCAAGCTATAGCAAGAAAAATAAAAAAAAATCACTTTCAACTGAAATTAGTTATAGTGGAACCACATTGATAAAATATGAGAAAAAGAAAAAGTTTTTGGATGAGAGTTTAGAAGGAAATTGGAAAATTATGTGTAGAGCTCCCCATTCTAACAGGATTGAAGATGTTGTTAGGAACTTGGTCTCAAGTCTTTAGCATGTTCAGACTCATCCATCATCAAATACTAGAGATGTTATGAGACACAGGATTGGGCCTAGTATTTATGAAAATCATATCAAACATTGGCTAGACATAACACAATTTGAGATGTATATGAACTTTTGTAATGCATATCCTCATATAAAGATTGGGAAAACAATGTTTCAAAGGTTAAAGCCATATTATGTGAAGATAAACAAGTTTTTTGAAACTTGTTGTTGTCGTTATCATATTGAATTTGATCTCTACTATCAGGTGTTTCAAAATATGGGAGAAGAAAGATGTTGGTTTCAAAATGCACCTCCTAAACAGGTAAGTTTTTTCATAAAGTCTATATTATGTGATCATGAAAATGGACCTCAAATAAACTGCATAAAGGAATTTGTGAGACATGTGGAAATTTGGCTAAATTTCCTCAAGAATTGAGGATACTGACCTAACAAAGGCAATTAGAATTACAGAGGTAAGTACTATTTTTAGAGAGTTTATTTGTTCAATTTCTCATAGATTGTTATTTGGATTCTCTTTGATGTAATGTTTCATTGATCAAATTGGTTTTATTAATTTATTCGCATATTTTACTAACGGGTACAAGTATGTAAAGTTGCAAACAAATTTTGGGAAAGAATCCACAAGGTTGAACTATGTAGAAGAGGAGATTCCCATTGAAAAATTTATGGAATATTTTTAAAAATTGATACGACCATATATACATCATTCCTTTTTTGCTAAGTGGCAAGCACAACAATTCCAAACATTGAGAGATACTTTCCCACATGGAACAGTTCTATTAGTAGTTGAATTTGCATAAAATTACTCCTTTGTACATCAAAAGGAGATTCAATCAAAGTATTACTTTTCAAAGCAACTCACTATTATGGTTCATGTGTGTTATCAACATGCACAATCAGAATGGGATGGTGTTGAGAGTATAGATGAAGAATGAGCCATTAAGAAAGAATATCACTTTTATATTAGTGATGATAAAGAGCATGACACACTTTTTTTCCAACATTGCTTTACAATATTTTTTGAGAATTTGAGAAGCAGGGGTGTAAAATTTGAAAATCATTTTGTATGGTCAAATGGATGTGCAGTGCAATTCAAATCTTCACAGCCATTCTATGCACTTTATAGATATCATAAAATCTAAAAAATACCACATGTTTGGAGTTTTTTTCAGAGTGGGCATGGAAAGGGTGAGCATGATGGAGCAAGAGCTTGCATCAAATGAGCTTTAAGAAAGCATCAAATGATTTATCCAGAAGATCATCTAGACAATGCGCATGATGTTGTTGAATGGTGCAAGAAATACTTTGCATCAAATGTGGTCGGCACATCTTCAAGAACATTGTTGTTGTCGTTATCATATTGAATTTGATCTCTACTATCAGGTGTTTCAAAATATGGGAGAAGAAAGATGTTGGTTTCAAAATGCACCTCCTAAACAGGTAAGTTTTTTCATAAAGTCTATATTATGTGATCATGAAAATGGACCTCAAATAAACTGCATAAAGGAATTTGTGAGACATGTGGAAATTTGGCTAAATTTCCTCAAGAATTGAGGATACTGACCTAACAAAGACAGTAAATTGCAAGAGGTAAGTACTATTTTTAGAGAGTTTATTTGTTTCAATTTCTCATAGATTGTTATTTGGATTCTCTTTGATGTAATGTTTCATTGATCAAGTGTAGTTTATTAGTTATTCACATATTTTTACTAACACGGTACAAGTATGTAAAGTTGCAAACAAATTTTTGAAAGAATCACAAGGTTGAACTATGTAGAAGGAGATTCCATTGAAAAATTTATGGAATATTTTTAAAATTGATACGACCATACATACAACATTCCTTTTTTGCTAAATGGAAAGCACAACAATTCCAAACATTGAGAGATACTTTCCCACGTGGAACAGTTCTATCAGTAGTTGAATTTGCAGAAAATTACTCCTTTGTACATCAAAAGGAGATTCAATAAAAGTATTACTTTTCAAAGCAGATCACTATTATGGTTCATGTGTGTTATCGACATGCACAATTATAATTGGATGGTGTTGAGAGTACAGATGAAGAACGAGTCATTAAAAAGAATATCACTTTTATATTGAGTGATGATAAAGAGCATGACACACTTTTTCCAACATTGCTTTACAATATTTTTTTGAGAATTTGAGAAGCGAGTGTAAAATTTGAAAATCAATTTTGTATGGTCAAATGGATGTGCGGCACAATTCAAATCTTCACGACCATTCTATGCACTTTGTAGATATCATAAAATCTACAAAATACCACATGTTTGGAGTTTTTTTGAGAGTGGGCATGGAAAGGGTGAGCATGATGGAGCAAGAGCTTGCATCAAACGAGCTTTAAGAAAGCATCAAATGATTTATCCAGAAGATCATCTAGACAATGCACATGATGTTGTTGAAT
>VDFB02019621.1:0-13232 GCA_007258455.2 Sequoia sempervirens
TATAACCACCATATCTTCTTCTTCCATCTTGCGACCTATGGCTAACAACTAGTCACAAATTTCTTTGATCTTCATCAAATGATCCTACAAAGACATTTTCTCATCCATCATAATTGAAAATAGCATATTCTTCAAGAAGAAGGCCTTGCCTTTATTTGAGGTCTCATGCAAATCTCATAGGTGCATCCAAATCTTTATAGAGGTTTTGCCTGATGGAACCTCCAAAAGCATTGCATCTATTACTGATAATTTAATGAGCAAGATGGCTTCACAATTATGCTCATCAAACTTGTCCTGGTCTTTAGCCACAACTGTTGGACTACTGTATGTACCGAGGATGATCTAATCAAGGCATTTGTACTCAAAGATCATGAGCATCATTTGTTTCCAAGTGTTATAATTTTGCCAATGAACCTTTGGCTGCCTTCTAACATGATGTTGGGCAATGAAGCCATCCCTCCTGCAATCTTTGTACGGATTCGTAAAACTTCCTTTGGCACGTTCTTTTGTGTCTCTTGCATGCAATTCATCAGCTACCGCGGTTTGTAGAAGAATTCCTGCGCTCACCAATCCGAGGAATTTACAAACCTCAAGCTCTAATACCATACTACAAAAACAACACACAGAAAGTTAACCAAGATTGCATAAAAATTTATTTAGAAATAAGGAGCAAAAGCATCCTTATATAGGATTACAAATATCTTATCCACAAAGGATAAGGATGACAAATATCTTATCCTCAAAGGATAAGGATGACAACTCATAGGGTAAGATTGACAACTCATAAAGCAAAAAGGTAAATCTTATCCATAGAGGATAAGGATGACAACTCATAGGAAAAATATCTAAAGTCATCCTTATCCTTTGTGGATAAGATTTACCTTTTTGCTTTATGAGTTGTCAATCATTTCCTATGATTTGTCATCCTTATCCTTTGTAGATAAGATATTTGTCATCCTTATCCTCTGTGGATAAGATATTTGTAATCCTATATAAGGATACTTTTGCTCCTCATTTCTAAATAGATTTTTATGCAATCTTGGTTAACTTTTTGTGTGTTGTTTTTGTATTATGTTAGGAAAAGAGTGTTGTACATCTTGCACAAGAAATAATTATTTTACTTATGTAAAATAAATATTTATTTGTGGTCCATCTTTAGGAGATGTGTTTAGCCACATTAAATATTTATCTAGATCCACTTGTAAAGTTGTACGTGATAATGGTTAGATATTGTATGTGTGGGATGCCCACAAGAAAAATATTTAATATTGGAAAAATTAGTATCAAAAAGTAAATATGGGGGTCAATGGTTTTGAAACACATGGTTTTACCTTACCATTTGGTTGTTTTGTGTGAGCTTGAATCTATAAAAGTAAGCACATGTTTAGTGGTTGGGATTGGCCGGTTGGCTAGTTGGTTGTTTGGCTTGGTTGTCATTTGTATTGAGCTCTCTTATAGAGTGCATATGTGAAGCATGGCATGGGATGTGTGGCATAGTTACCCATTATGCTTGGACACATGAAGGATGCATTGGAGGAGCTTGATGTTTTAGAAGTATTCATGGGGACTCTATAAATGTATTGTAATGTTTCATTGCTGAATAATAAATTGAGTGTGGATGCTTTTAGAGGTTGGGTTTTCCTTCTTGAGGGTTTTCCCAAGGTATATCATGTAATCTTATGGTATGTATTTGACCTTTGCATTATGTTTAATTTGTAAGCTTGTATGCATATTTTTCTCTCATTGGGTTATGTAGGAAATGGTTTGATCAACCTAGTAATTTTTTAATAGAGTCAAAGCCATCCTCTTCATTCCTTTTCAAACAAGCAAATGTCTTGTTCTCATTTTCAATGTATATAAGGCCATTTTACACATTCTTGTGAGATGAAGGGGGAAGCATGCTCATCTTACTCCATAATGAGGGTTATTAACATTTCAATGAACCATCGCTTCTTCAAACCATCAATTAATTCATTCTCAAGCCTCCCCAATAGTTCTCAAAACCATGTTGGGTATTATAGATTTCTGCAAAAATCTCATTGTCATCTCTCAAGAATTTAAATTCTTTCTCAAACACCTTCCTATCTCTCTATTAAGTGGATTTATCACCAATTACAGCATAAACCAATCAATCACCACTTCTCAAAATATGGTTGGAAAGCATCTCAACTAATGTCACTCATTTGTTTTCCCATTGATAGTCCAGATTGTACTCTGTGTCCTGCAATGCAAATTGTATCTATGAATCCATTGCTAATAAATTTTGGTACCTTCTATTTCTCAAGAGATGCAGTTGATGAGTTACCCATGGCAATGGATATTGGATTCTTCTAAGGCGACCCTCTTAATACAATTCAACTCCAAAAGGTTTGTGTCAAAAGTTCCTCAACACTATCAAACACAACCCTATACTTGACCCTTCTTTCAATGGCTATACGTACACTATCTTGGTCAATGTCAAAGTCACTTTCTATGTTAATCCTTCCCATGTGTGGCTTAGACTACCTAATATTATTGGTTGTCAATCTTCAACAAGTAATCCCTCTATGTCACAAATATTTGTTTTTTTCACGACTCAATCTTCCTTTGTCTATAAATCACTATTGAATTCCACTCCAATATCAAGACTTCCCTTAAAAATAAACTGCTCAATCAAATCCTCAAGGGACTCCATTGACTTTGTCAAACATGTTGTAATAACCCCTTCCCAACCACACAAGGAGATGGCAACATTCATAAAGAAATAATAAAATAAAGTGATCGCCACCTCAAGAGGCTGGTCGGCAATTTCTATTAAAGGAATAATGTTAAATAAATTTAATTATTCCTAGCAGCGATATTTGTTATTAAGTAGGTGATTTAATATTCATGGACCAAGGTTCAATAGCAATAATATCATTGCAGTGATATTTAAAGAAGTCGTGACAAGTGATATAATCACCGTACAAGTTAGGGAAGTTTGAGGGAATGACGTGGAGGTCAAAGGAGATTAGCAGGGAGGTGCAACTATACCAAACAATGTCCTATGAGGCCGTATCATTTAATAGAGTGGGTTTGGAGATTATCGAAGGAAAGGTGTCTTTATTTAGTTGCCGCTTCACCCTTAATTCCATTGCAGCCTTCTAAAAACTATTGCCACACAATTTAGTAGCGCTATATATTTTATATGCGTCGGGTATTATGTATGTCATAACAGCACATGCCTTGAGGAGAATTAACGATTAGTTAAGAAGAGAGACATGTCTCTTAGAAAGAGTGCGTAGAAAAGCCATGACCTTTCCCATCATGGGGTATAGAAGGAAAACATATTTCAAGCAATCATCATTGAATATTGCAGACTTATTTTTATTGTTGAATTTCCTAATGTGGAATCGCTCTATATGAAGAGAAATTTATAATATGGAGGTATATGTTTCAAGTACATAAATCAGAAAGGACTCCAAGGCAAGATGCATGATTATAAGGATATCAATCAGGAAAGGCATTCAAGTTTCAAGGCCTATAACTCAATGATATATAGGAAGATATATATTCAAAGCTAATGCATGGTTTTAGTGAAGAATTCAGGAACAGCAAATTGGATATAGACAAGGATCAAATTAATACTCTCATGTAATCAGGGGCATAGTCAGGAAGGAATTTACATAATAATGATATTCAATAGAATCTTCCATGTTGAACTATCTTCAAGAAGGTAAATTTGATTCCTTGTCAAGAATTAAGACCTTATCAGACTTACACTTATATTAAAAGAAGAATTATAATAATTTATACTATTCGATATCCATATAAGATAAGATTATCTACTTATCAATTATCCAAAGATTGTTCATTTATCAAATATATTGCAAATCTAAATCATACGTTACAAGTGTTCCTACAAGGGACATTACAGTGGTATCAGAGCTGGTGAACCTGCCAACCTGTTGGGTAAAGTCAGAATTCAGATTATGATATCGAAAGCATGGCACCAAAGGATAGACAATGGTTAGTAAAAGCATTACAAGAAGCTGATAACAAGCTTGACAATCAACACCAATCAAGAAATGATATCTTCAACACCTTAAATGAACTAGAGGGATATTTGAGTTTAGTGGAGCACTCACCTTCAAATTCATTACAGCTAGCTCTTGTTCCTATAGTAAACTCTCTAAGGCAACCAAAGTTGTTAAAGCATCCTGATAATGAGATCAAGCTGGTGGTTACTTCATGCTTAAGTGAGATTTTGAGAATTCTGGTACCTCTAGTTCCCTATGACGATGACACCTGAAGGAGGTATTGCACTTGATGGTAGATAGTTTCCAAGACCTAGATGACATAAGTAGTAAGCATTACTCAAGAAGCATGGATGCATTAAAGATATTCTCAGAAATTAGAGCAAGTAACCTTCTTTTGGACTTAGGGTTGCAATATTTGATCTACGATATGTTTTATCATTTCTTTGTTACAATTAAGAATGCACATGATAAAGGTGTGTTTGCAGCCATGAAAGATATTATGATTCTAACTATCCAGGAGAGTGATGTTTTCTCCCGACCTACCATATCTATTCTATGGATTGTTTGGAAACAAGAATGGGTTCTCTCCTGATCTGCATATACATTGTTCCTCAATGTGTTCACACAATGTGAGGAAAAATTAAAACCTCACTTGGAAAAAGAAGAGCAGGAGAGGATCAATTCAGAAAATGAATGGGAGGAAGTTCCTTTAGTTGTATATACAGAAAATGAATGCAAGAAAATACAAGATGTGGAAATTGTTCATTAGGAGGAAGATAAATCTTCATATGTTTCTTCTATCATAGATGAAATAAGTACTTGGATTCATGAGGGTCATGAGGCAGCCACTAATGAGGAGTCAATACATGAGGAGCCAACTAAAAATGATAAAGGCTTCACATCTGCTATAGATGATAACTTCTTTCATTTCAACGATGCATGATGTTTTTGGTTTGACTACCAAAATGAGCCTATGAAGAAAAATGCACGTGAAACTCCTTCTCACCCTGAGGTTGCTCTTACTCCATCTCAAGAATCATGCATTGAAAATGATATAGAAGAGATTGAATCTAGTGATAATAAATCAGATTATGTGCAGTCACTAGGGATAAGGATTTTGGTCATAGTTCTACCTCACCTTTTGAGGAGGACATGGTCTCCTCTAATCAGTCAATTGTTGCTGATGAGAAGAGTATTCCTTTTAATGAAAGTAAAACAAAAGAGATGTTATATGACAGTTCAAGTCACCTTGAGGCAAATAAACAAAGAATTTCGGCATTGAAAAATGGGAAAAGACAGTTATGGATCACAAAAGAGAGAATGGAAAGAAAGGGGTCAACAAAAGCACAAAATTCAGAGGAGGAAAGAGACAAACAAATGAGGAAAATCTTTGATGAAGCAATGACGGGCCAAGAACCAGGGAAACTAATGGATAGTACTGAAGATGTGGAGAGGACTCTAGAACTGTGTGAATGGTGGAATGAGAAAGCTAAGCATGCCAAGATGGTAGCTTCTGAAGCAAGAGAGAACTTGCAGAAAATTTGAACACGAGATGAGTTTTCAGACTAAGTATTGTAACTCAGATATTGCATCAAGATTTCCACACACCCATCCACCTAGTCAAAATTCTCAACACCCAACGTCGAAGACTTTGGAGGCTCATACACCAAAGGAAGAGAGTGCGAAGAGATTACTAGCTAAAGATCATGAGGCCTTAGATCTGTACAAGCAAAGAGGAGCTCAATTGATATATGATCAACAAGCATTATATAATGCAGAAAATCAGAATGAAGTAACTAAACACTTCAAGGAGCAAGAAGACTAAGGAAGAAATGAGATTAAGGAATTGGACAACATAGATGAGACCTATGACTTGAATCATTGTCCAGAAAAAATCAGGTAATAAAAATTTAGAAATAGATGGATCTAAGTTAGGAACTAAGGATAACTTTCAGATTGTTAATAATCCCTTGTTTGAAGTTGAAGCAAATGAGACTTATGACAACCCACTCTTTGAGTTGAATAAAGAAGCTCTTCATGAATGTTGTGACAAGATTGAAGACAATCATAGAACTTGGGACCCCGGCGCATCTCCTATCAATGAAGAATGGAAACAAGCTTGGAGCGGTGAGACAAACCCAAGAAATACTATCACCAACCTCTCTTCAATCAAATTGCAAGAGATTGCAATTCATGACAAGTCAATGAGTTGTATTCACTCTTTATATCGAAGATCAAAATTCAAACATTTAGGCTTGAACGGAAGAAAGGGTGATTCTCCAACAACTTCTATACACATACCTCCTATGAAGTTACCAATAGATTACCACTGCCTGGTCTCTCCACAATAATACCATTAGTTTGTGATCAAGTGGATTTTAAACCATTGATAGAGTGGAGGCAGATGATAATGAGAAACTCTCCAAGATCAATTCAGATTTCCATCTACCCCACAGTGAACCATATTTTTTACCAATATTTTGGAGCATTCATAATTGCAATAAGTTGGAATATTGGCAATTTTCCCCTTGACACCCTGAGGGAATGTGTCGAGATTTTGATTCTATGGTTGAACAAAGTTCTTTTGCCACTAAACAAGAATGAGACCAACAATGATAGCTATTTCAGTTTGAAGTTAGACAATGAACACTTCTTAGGATTCCAGAAGAAACGGAGGCAGTTTGAGTATGAGCATCAGCATGATGGTTCACTTCTAAGGCTGACTTGGAATCCTAGAATCATTTGGAATTCAATAGTTGTTGAAAGTAAGATGATCTATGAGGAATATAGTACATTTACTCTATAAAAGGGCATTCATCTAAGAAGTTTGTACACCATTGGATTACTCTTCTCCTTGGTTGTTTTCCGGAGATCACCTTTACCAATGATCAACAAGGTTATGTTTTCACTAGATGGTGCTACCAACCTTGGGACCCAAGAATTTCTATAATGGATATATTGAATGACATGGAATTGCTTCATGGTGTGATGGAGTCTAACAAACCTTGTGAGTTTAATGGCATCAGCATGAAGTGATGGATATGTGTTGGAGCATTCTACAGGCTTATTTGGGACCCTAGTATTGACATAACAATTTAAGATTGCTTGTGGGCAAGCAATTTACAAGAAGGGGAGACTGTAATAACCCCTTCCCAACCACACAAAGAGATGGTGCCATTCATAAAGAAATAATAAAATAAAGTACAAAGTGATCACTACCTCAAGAGGATGGTCGGCGATTTCTATTAAAGGAATAATGTTAAATAAATTTAATTATTCCTAGCAGCGATATTTGTTATTAAGTAGGTGATTTAATATTCATGGACCAAGGTTCGATAGCAATATATCATTGCAGTCATATTTAAAGAAGTTGCGACCAGTGATATGATCACCGTACAAGTTAGGGAAGTTTGAGGGAATGACATGGAGGTCAAAGGAGGTTAGCAAGGAGGTGCGACTATACCAAACAATGTTCTATGAGGCCGTATCATTTAATAGGTTTGGAGATTATCGAAGGAAAGGTGTCTTTATTTAGTTGCCGCTTCACCCTTAATTCCATTGCAGCCTTCTAAAAACTATTGCCACACAATTTAGTAGCACTATATATTTTATATGGGTCAGGTATTATGTATGTCATAACAGCACATGCCTTGAGGAGAATTAACGATTAGTTAAGAAGAGAGAAATGTCTCTTAGAAAGAGTGCATAGAAAAGCCATGACCTTTCCCATCGTGGGGTATAGAAGGAAAACATATTTCAAGCAATCATCATTGAATATTGCAGACTTATTTTTATTGTTAAATTTCCTAATGTGGAATCGCTCTATATGAAGAGAAATTTATAATATGGAGGTATATGTTTCAAGTACATAAATCAGAAAGGACTCCAAGGCAAGATGCATGATTATAAGGATATCAATCAGGAAAGGCATTCAAGTTTCAAGGCCTATAACTCAATAATATATAGGAAGATATATATTCAAAGCTAATGCATGGTTTTAGTGAAGAATTCAGGAACAGCAAATTGGATATAGACAAGGATCAAATTAATACTCTCATGTAATCAGAGGCATAATCAAGAAGGAATTTACATAATAATGATATTCAATAGAATCTTCCATGTTGAACTATCTTCAAGAAGGTAAATTTGATTCCTTGTCAAGAATTAAGACCTTATCAGACTTACACTTGTATTGAAAGAAGAATTGTGATAATTTATACTATTCGATATCCATATAAGATAAGATTATCTACTTATCAATTATCCAAAGATTGTTCATTTATCAAATATATTGCAAATCTACATCATATGTTACAAGTGTTCCTACAAGGGATATTACACATGTTTACCATATCTGATTAGCAAGGTCAACATTTTCTTCCTCTGGAAGAAGCAGTTACAGTGCAATCTCCACCCACTTATCACATGTCGATGTTGTATAGTGTTCTAGTATTGGTTGAACTCTTCCTCGATTTGGTTCTGATTTTTGTTACACTTCAGCTTCAACTTTTTCTAACTTCCTATACTTGTGTCCTCATTTTTCTAGAGGTCATCTCTCACAACCCTAGTCTCTTTTCTTGTTCCGATAGTCAGATAGACAGCCAAATTGTTTGGTCTACTCCCTCACTAAGTTATCTCCTTTTCCCACTTTTGTTGGGAACAATGGCATTAAATCCTCCTAGTTCAGCATTGGTCCTTGGATATTTCTTCCTCTTCACAATTGACACCTTTCCTTGTACAATTGTAGTATTTTATTGTTTTATGTAATTTGTGGTTATGTCCAGCATCAAGGCCTTGCAATATAATGAAGTGCCTAGCAAGAAGTTTGGGAAAATTATCAAACAATCAATTAATTGTTTCCACCAAGTTTTTTTCGAGATAGAATCTAACAACCCTTGGTTTTGTTTTTATTCCTCCATGATTGCTCTCGTACATTTATAGGTCCCACAAATACTTGAAGTCGCTTGTGATATCATCTTCTCTTTTTTTATTTGTTTCAATTGCTTCTTCTATCATCCAGCCCATTAATGTTGCCATTATTTATGTGTCATCATCAACAAGTTTTTCTGAACAACGTACCTTTTTAAGCCAAATTCAACTAACCCAACATTCATAACAGGAATGGCGCCAGAATATTTGCTAATAAATTCTACACTACACTATCAAAGAACATAAATTACAAGTATAAAAAGTATTTATACAATATAAATAATATAGAATAATCAAAGCTTCTTATACAAGTAGTGTTCAATGCCAATTGCTCAATATAGTGACCTAATAAACACCCCTACCCTAACATAAGACTTGCTAGATGAATGAAAAAAATTACAATTACTGGTTAACATAACCACCAACAATTGAAATTCATTCATTACATCACTATCTAATGTTTATAAGGATTAATATAACAACATAGGCTTATAAAACAAAACATTTATTTATTTCCAGTCTTAAATGAACTACTCTTGTGAATTGGATTATCACTTGCCCTCTTTTGATTCACTAACCAAAATGAATGGTTGATCTAGCATAAACAGCAAGAGCATTGGCCCAATAACACTCAAACACTTGTCAACCACTCAACCTAAAACTTTCAAGATTTTTTAGATTTATTGATTTTCCACCTTGATCGTACAACTCCAATCAAGTAGTGCTATGTTGCACTCACAATATGTTACATCACCACTAGTCTATGACACACTCACACCATCACCACCACATCACCAAATTCCCAACCTCATTTCAAAAGAAGAAAGTAGTTGTCTAAAAGAATAAGCAAAGAAGAGCTCAAAGCAATTTTCTCATTCAACCCAAACAAACCTCCAAGGCAAGATGATTTCTCAACATTGTAATAACCTTCTAGGAAATAGTCAAAAGGGATTTGATCCAAGTGGTGGAAAAATCAATGACGAACAAAAAATTCTCATTCAAATCAACGTCACCAAGCTCATCTTGATACCAAAAATTGTAGAGGCAAAGGCATCAAAAATTGAACAACACAAACCAATAGCTCTTTGTAACTTGACTACAAAATCATATAAAAATACAATTGACCTTCATTCCTAGAAGGAAAATAATAGATAATTGCATAACATTCCAACAACTTCTACACAACTAAACAACTCTAAAGCTTGGCCAAGAATTTTAAATAAACTTGACACATCTAAAGCTTTTGATCTATGTTACCAAGCTCTCCTACACTGCCTCTCATCCCCCTATGGGTTCGGTATGAGGTCAAGTATGGCCTGAGGTCATTGTGAAGAACCCACAGGAAACCCAAGGTGCCCATGGTGGACCCTAGGTGAACTCAGGCTATACCTGAGCAAACCCCAAAGGACCCTTCAAAACCATACAGAACTACATGGCATACATCATTTTCATGAATTTTTAAGAGACAAAATAATACTAACAAAGCCGAAACATAAAGATTTTAGAGTGTTTAAACAACGTATGATGTCAAACAAGGAAGTTGCTATATGATGGTTGATGGCCATACGATGTTGACCACAAAAATCCCACAATTTTGAATTATTGGCCATATGATGTGAATGCTAGGTTTGGGCCATACATTGAAGAATGAACTTGGTCATACGTTGAGGTGATGCCACTATCGATGTCATACGCTAAAAACATGAAGATGTCGTACATTGCGAAATTGATGATGTTGAGGTCGTACATTGTGAAGGTAATGACGCCATATGGATGCAGGTAGTATGACGTGCAGCAGGTGATGTCGTATAGTGCAATTTGAACAATGTCATACATTGGAAGGAGGGTGTACGATGAGTTGTGATTAATGTCATACAGTGGGGAGGGTCTTCCATACGGTGTGAATATTTTCTCCCTACCATATGATGTGAGTATTTGCTTCCTGCCCTTTCTAATGAAAGAAATGGCACCCACAAAACCCTACTGAATTCTGCAAAAGAAATGAGCGACCTTGATGAGCTTACAACATATCTTTTCAATGTATTATTGCTTTAAGTAGAAAGTTTAGAGGCACTAGATTGGCTGAAAAATCATCTTTGATAGTAATTACATTTAAAGGCATATGAATAAATATTAGGCATTCCAGCTATGTATGGAAAGTCACCCAATATAAAATTTCAAAGTGAGATTTCAAGCCTTTAAATTGTTCAAAACAGATAGAAGTTATAAGGGTCAATGGAAGTGTGATAGCATCCAACTAACAAAATTGGTTAAAACATTTTTAAATATTTTATACACCAATTTTTATTTTATTTTTAGTTTAGGTTGCTAACTAGGGTATTAAAGATTTTTTCTATTGTCTCCCTTTTGCTAGGGTTCATTTTCATTTTTTCTGAAAAGAACATAGCTTTCACAAATAGGATAGCTCATGGCAAACCTAAGGACCCTTGCTCAAAACATCAAACAAAAAGTCCAACGCAAGGAGTGGTTATTTGTAAATATTACACTAAGGATATCAAAGGAGGCATAAATTGCCTCAAATATCACCTTGCTTAGGTCCTTTATTGAGATATTACACCATATACAAAAGATAGTCCAAAGGTTGAGAAGAATGTGAAAGTGCTCCTTACAACATTTGAGCATAGAAAAGATGAGAAAAATAGGACAACAAAGGAAATGGCTACCCCAACTCCAATTTTTAGTTATATGGGCTTAAAGGAAAATATAGGGGACTCTTCTTCTTCCATCAGGCCATAGATACTAGCCAATGTGGGCAACCATAGTTTTGACTTTTTTGTTTCTTGTAATTCTCTTGGTGTGCAACCTTTGTTGGAAGATGCCATGGAATGGTGAATTTTAGGATAAGGTGAAGTTGGCATGTGTGAAATTTTAGTACTACAACAATATTCTATTTAATGTTGCTTTAAATCCTTATTGGGAGTAATTGGTCAACACATTGACTATGGCAAGTAAAGGGTTCAAGGCCCCTAGCTGTTATGAGTTGAAAGGCCCATTATTGCAAGATGAAGTTCAAAGCACATGTCAACTAGTATAGGAACAAAAACAAATCTACAAATGAAATGGTTGCACCATTTTATCTAACGATTGAACGAATGACAAGAATAGGACACTCATTAGCTTTTTAGTAGCTTCAAGGGGACAAATAGTATTTTTGAAGTCAATTGATGCTTCCGATGAAATAAAAAATGCTAAGACCTTGTGTAACTTGTTGGATGAGGTGGTGATGGACATGGGAGTGGAAAATGTCATCCAAATAGTGACCAACAATGTAGTCGCGTATGTGGCAACCAATAAACTTCTAGAGGCGAGGCATTGAAAGGTTTTTTGGAGCCCTTGTGCTGCCCACTATCTTAACCTACTCCTTGACAACACAATGAATGAAAGATTCTAATGACATCCACGAGACTAAACAGCGTATGGGACCTAGACAAACAACTTAATTTGTCTTAAAACTCTTTTCCAAGTCGGATCTCCTGCTATTAATTTTGACTAGAAGGCTAGTCATCTAGTTGATCTTATCCTCCTCAAATATCTGCTACATATTGTCCACACCCAAACTATTTGCGTACTGATTACGGATATCTTCATAAGCTATGCATTCCATGACGAAGTGCCATTCCGTCTTCAACACCCCCTTATTACAGAATATGCACGTTCTTTCTTCCCAAGTTTCCTTAGGTATCTTCCACCTACCAGTCTCACACCTAAGATGGTGTGATTCTGTCCTCAATTGTGCAACTAACAGCCTCGCTTTCCCTTTAATAGCTGCACCTAAATAGGTTTTTTTCACCATGATCCTTTGTCGGGTTAAACTCTTTAATGTAGTATGCTTTTTTTCGCCCAATCTGATTTGACCACATCGCAGTCCTAAATTTTTCCCTCACATAGTTTTTTATTTCACTATTGGTGCTAAGACATTCATGTAATATGATGTTTCACTTGTTCAACCACTTGTTGTTTGATGATGCAAGGAATATCACAAAGTGCATCTACAACCACACATGGGATTTAAATTTCATGAGAGAACATTGTTGGCAACAAGCTTGTTGGATTAGGAGTCACATACTTTGCAACTATTTTCATCACTTTGCAAAGTATAACAGCTACATTGTCCACTCTTCTCTAGGGTTCAAATAAGATGATTCTAAGAAAGCTACCTTCTCACTTACTACCTAGTTCTTCAAATCAATTATATACTTTATGCTCTTGTTTCCAATGGAGAGTGTAATCTTTTTTCAGTTATGGTTGGCTTTGGTTGCAACCAACCAACCTCAACCTAGCAAT
>VDFB02019623.1:0-16224 GCA_007258455.2 Sequoia sempervirens
ATATTATTTTGTTAAATGGGATTATTAGAAGAATTAATTTATTAATTATCTAGATTTTTATGTTATGATAATTAGTTATCATGATTGAGATAATTATTCTATAAATAAATTGTTTATCTGGAGTTATATAATTTTTATCATAATATTTGGTTATGAAATTGGGTTAATTGTAGATCTGATTTTCGTATTGCATGGAAAGTGAATTAAAACCTTATACGAATAATTCTGGTATTTTAAGTTATTGCTTGAGAGGATTTAGTATATCTGAACTATAGATATTTATTTTCCTTGATTTGCTTTATTGTGTTTTTCTGGGAAAAATGGGAAAGTTATAATTGTTCAAGTCTTCCAGAATAAATTGTGTAGTAAGGGTGTATTATTGTTTCAAAAGTATTTCTTAAATTGACTTGGGTTGTGCAAGAGTTAAACATGGAGTTTGATACTGTTATGGGTTATTTGTTATTGTGAGATGTAATTTGTGCACTTGGTAAACCCTAGTCATGAAAACTTAGATACCTTGTTATGCTTAGGGGAGTGGCTGTTTGTAAGGGCCGACACACAAAGTGGTGTCAGGGTAACTTACAAATAGTTAAATAAGTTAGTGATAATTAAATGACACATTAGTTAGATTAAAACACTTAACAAGATATTTTGCCTCACTTATGACTCTTGAGCTACTACAGTCATGAGTATAAGATGAGAAGGCCTAGAATGGCAAATCAGTGTCTTGTTCCTTTAAAAGACATTCGATTCCGCAACAGTATGCAATAGGAGCCGGGCTTCGTAAGAGGTTACCAGGGTAACCCAAGGATTGGGGGCCGGAACCTAGGAAGAAACACCAGGGTAACCTTTGCATCGTTGTGATGACACTCCACCTAGAATAACAGTCAACCTTGTATTTGTGAAACATTCAATTGTCTAAATCTGGAAGCAATGTAACCATTAGAATGTTTTGTACTAGTGTCTAGGGTTAGTAGATTAGGTCTAGGTAACCTTATTACTATCTCCTAGCACGGGGGGTGGACCTACGGGTACCACATGGTTGGGTGGAACGTGCACCTTACTCCGTTGGGTCCCTAGTTTTGTGATCATGGCATCGAGAGCTTCATGGATGGAGAGCTCGCACTTGGATCTTATGTGTACTTTCATCATTGTATAATGTAAATTTGTATTGTTAAAACATCCCTCAATGTTGTGAGGTGATCATTTGTAAAATGTAACTATTATTTGAACTACCTCATCAGATGGATGAGTATTGTATAATTATCAAATGCAATGTATGGAAAAACATGTTTGTACTTTATAATATTATCTTGAATGGAAATTTCAATGTTATGCAAAGTTTATCTTTATGTTAATGTTATTATTATGTGCAATGCGAAATACTTTAGTCACTTATGGAAAACTCAAAGTAGTGAATCGTTTAGTAACTTAACGAATGTATGCAATTAATTAACTTAATATTAATACTTAAAAAAAAAATATTACACCTTTATTACACTATTGCAACATTCTTAGGTTATTAAAACGGGGCATTACACTACTTATATCTAAAATCTTATAAAAAATATTATCATTTTATTGTGGTTAGGTTGATCAGACAGACACCTACTTCCTATTTTTTCCCTGAAATTTAAGTACTACTACTTTAAAATTTTAAATTTTCACGAAATAGATTTCTTATTTTTTTAAACAAACATAGTATTTTAGAAACTACATTAAATTTTCTATAGATTCTATTGTTACATATTTTTGAAATAATATAGATAACTTATTAAAAAATTTATGTCAAGTTGCCTAACTCTGATTTTTCTGATTTTTTTGCCACTTAATGGCCTATTTTTTCCATGACGATCCTGCACATACACATTGGTTGCATCGTCTAATCAATGTCTATGTCTTCAACAATGATGTCACCATTGTCTTCATCCCTTTTCTTATCTATGATATCAATCAACACATTCACTTGGCCAAAAGTGACTGGATTTAGTGACTTAGGCCAATGAATTGAATTGGGCCAATATACTTTCATGAATTACTCAATAAACATGGATCTGTTGAGCCTATAGTTAATATGTATTTTCCTAAAAATATCTAGCATTCTGCAAAGAAAAGAATGCCCAGATTCTCCTCTATTTCTTCTGATGTCAAGAAGGGCCTCCAAAATATTTTTGAAATTTTCATCATTTTTCTTCACTGATTGTTGGTTCCTGTATGTACCTTGCTACAGATTCTAACTGACACCTTCACATGGGCTGGAATTGTGTTGCACTTGAAATTGATCATATTGATAATCTTGATAGGTTACCAGTCTTTGTCTAGGAGGGATTGGATAAGCGTTTATTTTCTTTGATGGCTATCATGAATGAATGTTCTACTGTGCATGAAGTGTATTACCTTCATTGTGAAAATTCCTAGTTGTATTATAAGGTGCTTGTGGAATCAAAGGACCACTTGCATTTGAATATCCCTCCTCATCAGAGAATGGCATATATTGGGGTGCATCTAAAGCAGGCAAGATACCCACTTCACTCAGCTTTTGAAGTAATTCTCTCTTTCTCTCAGCTACTTCTACTTTCACTTTGTTTACTTCATCATTTAGCTCATTCAAAGGTTTTTCTAGAAGGTTGTTGTACATTTTTCATAATTTTTTTTCTAGAGTTACCACCTACTTTTCCAAAAGTAGGAAAATGATTCTTTTGAAATTATTTCTGATTTTCCCCAGCAGAATCTCCTCACTCCAAATGTGAAGTTTATATTGACTATTTAAATGGATAGGCTGGAACTAAATTGTCTGATGTTATTCCCCAGAAGAGTCGCTAATTTGTTAGCTCTCAAAAATGTAGGTAAGAATACTTCAAAAGGTTTCCAATCTCTTGATACGTTTCAGGATAACACAAAAGGTCAAAATGGTTTATACCTTCTTCTCTTTAGGTGTTGCTAGACCTAGGTGGGTATACCTATATGAATGAGGAAGACCTAAATGATGTGACTTGATTGATTTCATGGATTTATTACAATGGCACAAATGTAATAGATAAAATCTTACACACTACTCCTACTCCTAATATTAAACTTGAAATGTGAATGTTTTTGAACAAATATTTTATAGAATTCTAAGATGTGGATGGTGTGACCAATGCCTACTTCTATTGGGCTAATGGATTCAAGAGGTAAATAATATTTGTGCCCTATTTTTGGATATAATTCAAATTGTTTGGTACTTTTATGTTTATAACTTGTATAAATAGGCAAGAGTGTAATTATCAGATTCTTCTTAATAATCCAAATGTCCTTTTCAAAATTACTATGATTAATTAGAAGGATTTAATCCTGTCTTGTAGGAACAAATTAACTGAACTACACAAGAGTGACAAGTGTGCTTTCATAAATTGAAGAATATCCTTGATATTTCAATTGAAATAATTAGGAAGTGACAACCTTTGAGACAATGAAATAATATTTTCAAAGAAATTCAACAAAAAACTGACACCATAATTGGGTCACCAAATTGATGCATTCTTCTCCATTACCTAACCTACTTATTTCTCTTTAATCTAATCCTATCTTTCTTTTGATTTCATTTGACATATATACATTTCTATTTTAGCATTACAACCCTTCCTATCTGTTCATTGCAACACTTCAGTATTCTTCTTCTTTTGAAAAAAATATTTAATTAATTTACCTTGGAAAATTAAATATTTTAATCGTCATCTTTGTGTTCTCTCATGAATAATAATCATTATAATACTCTTAATAATCTTCATTATTCCTTTCACTGGAAAATCTCTCGCTTATATCTAGCTTGGTTAGAATATTTCACCAAGTTTATTAGATTACTCCTTCAGGTAAAATAATTACCCATTACCTGCTCTTGTAACTTCTTTGGTAAAAATATCCCACTTCCAAGTGCAAATATTTTATAAATATTACACTTTTGCTTTCCATGGGTAAAACAATTAATTCACCTTATAACTCCCTTTTAAAATATTTCATATCTCAATGAAAATATTTTATTTCATGAAGGAAATACATTATTTCTTCACCTTTATCTTTATTCAATAATTTATCATTTTATCACTCCCACAATCTAATATTAAAATTTCATTTTTACATTCACTGATAGTATTCATTTTAACATTTACTTCTTTTTTCAATTTTTTAGCATGACATGTATTATCGAAGTGAGTTTCTTTTTTCCCACCAACTTTGATTCTCTTGCTGATGAAATCAACCTGCTCCTCCAAAATATTTCTCATTGATGTGACATACGGATCGAGGAGACTTGTAAAAATTGCTTCAACTATAGATGTCTCTCTGATGACTTTAGGGGTTTGGTTATGATGTATCAGATTTTAGGGCTTCCTCGTGTTGATGTAAGAATGTCAAGAGGATTTCTTCTTCCTAAAAAAATTCTACAATCTGAGCCATCACTTCAATGACTTATGAAGCTTTTGCAAGTTTCCTAAAATTTGATTTACCTTCCATCGAGACCATGAGAGAATCATTGGGCTCATAAACCATAATCCATTTCTTTCAGGGACAACTCCCACCTATGATTAGACTTGAATGAAAGTCCACACAACAACCCTAAATACTTTTGAAAAATAGTTTTCACCTTTTGAGACTTCGTTTTATATTGGGGTATGTCTTGTATCATGATGGGCCAAAAGTTGCAATATTATGGGTATTTGTAGGGTATGTGGCTGACAACTTTTTACCCATTATTGATGAAACAAAAGGGTTTTTAGAGATTCTCAACTTTTCCACCACTATAAATTATACTTTAATTTGGATTTAATAAGTAATTATTATTCATTTTCTATTAGAATTATGAAAGTCCCTATGTCGATAGCTGATTGAAAAATATCTATAACTTTCAAGCGGTACATCACATTTTTGAATTTGAAATATGTGTCACATTCTATGCTTCACATACTATAGGATTAAAAAGAAAAATAAATTTCATGAATTTTGACCAAGTTAAGGTGATTTGAACATCTGAGAGTTTTTATATTTTTTAAAAGTTGTAATAAAAATTCATAATTAATTATTTTCTTAGAAAAATTACAAAAAAATATGCATCACATCCATACATGAGTCTTCTGCTTATATATAAAATCTTATAAAAAAATATTATCATTTTATTATGGTTAGGGTGGTCAGACATACACCTACTTATTTTTTCCCTAAAATTTAACTACTACTGCATTGAAATTTCAAATTTTCACCAAATAGATTTTATTTATTTTTAAATAAACCTAGTAGTTTAGAAACTAAATTCAATTTTCTACACATTCTATTCTTACATATTTTTGAAATAGTATAGATAACTTATTCAAACTTTTACATCAAGTTGCCTAACACTGATTTTTCTAAATTTTTTGCCACTTAAGGGCCTATTTTTTCCATGATGATCTTGCACATACTCATTCATTTTGTTATGCCCAAAATGACATATGAACTTGGTGTAAATTTCAAATCTTTCACTGACCAAATTTCTCTTAAAGATGAACTTCATCATTAATGAAACATGCACAGTCGGAGAGACATGAAAACTTATGCCGATCACCTTTCTCTCACCGATGGACCTAGGGTTCTTGCTCAGGCTCTAGTAACACATGAGAAATGATTTTGGAATGATTGGGATGAATCTTCTTCCTCTGGATGAAATAACCCATTCTATTCAAAATACCCTATATGCAGTATTGTGGAAACATGACTCAAATATATGTAAAGAAAAGATCCTATTAATCGGTTCTTGTCATCTCCTATGACAAAAATGATTGATCCAACAAATACTAGTGATTATTCAGCAATCCTTAAGTGAATTATGCCAACGCTAATCGGTTCAGTGAAAATGATCTCAACAAAACATCTTCTGATCACCTTCCCAATAGTTAACCTTTAGGATTTTGTACCATCGTTTCTTTATTTGGCATCGTTATTCTGCATAATGTAATCCAAAATATCGTGCCACCAGATATTTCAGAGATAATGGTACCAAGGATGCCTCAATACTCCTGTTGATTGTGTGGAAAGAACAAAGTTTCATTCCATCAGATTCAAGAGGAAAAATCATTAATCTCTTCATGACCCGCAGTATCTCTTAGAGGATCTTCGCTAGCATTTCACACCCCTTTCACTTTTATTAGTTGATCTTAAATATACCGCTTCAAATTTCTCTTGTGTTTCAAATTTAGTGAAAGTATAATTTAGACTGTGGCCTATCTTTTAAAATCTCTCGATACTAGATTATTCCAATCTTTCCTCTCCTATGAATTGCCTTATTACAAACACTATATCTTTATTATTCAATAAAATTTTCCCTTCGTTATGCTTCGATGGTCATCGATGTCTATTTATTTATTGTAGTTGTCATGAGGCATTAAAATCCATTGGTTCATCTTCACAATTTGAGCATTCATTGGATCTCTCATAACATGCATTGTCACAATTTGTTATGCAAGAGAGATCTTTTGTATCATCTTCATCATGGAGGCTATCATAGGAGTCATTTTGACTTACACGTCTCATCTTCTATTGGTTGCATCATCTAATTAATTTCTCCATCTTCACCAATGATGTCACCATTGTCTTCATCCCTTTTCTTATCTATGATATCAATCAACACATTCATTTGGTCAAAAGTGGTTGGTTTTATGTGCAGGATCATCATGAAAAAAATAGGCCCTTAAGTGGCAAAAAATTCAGAAAAATCAGAGTTAGGCAACTTGACATAAAAATTTGAATAAGTTATCTATATTATTTAAAAAATATGTAACAATAGAATTTGTAGCAGATTGAATGTAGCTTCTAAACTACTAGGTTTGTTTATATAAAAAAAATCTATTTGGTGAAAATTTGAAATTTCAATGCAATAGTACTTAAATTTTGGGAAAAAAATAAGAAGTAGGTGTTTGTCTAACCACCCTAACCACAATAAAATGATAATATTTTTTTATAATATTTTAGATATAAGTAGAGGCCTTATGTCCCAATGTGATGCATATTTTTTTGTAATTTTTTTCCAAGTAAATAATTAATTATGATTTTTTATTACAACTTTAAAAAAATAAAAAGACTTGTATGTCTAACCACCTTAACTTTGTCAAAACTTCAGGAAATTCATTTCTTCTTTTTTAATCCTATAGTATGCAAAGCATAGAATGTGACACATGTTTTAGATTCAAAAAATGTGATACCTTTGAAAGTTATAGATATTTTTAAATTAGTCTATCAATTAGGACTTTAGTTGTAATTCAAATAGAAAATAAATAATAATTATTTATTAAATTCAAAGTAAAGCATAATTTATATTGGTGGAAAGCTAAGAATCTCCTTTAAAAACTCTTTTCGTTTCATCAATTTTAGGTAAAAAAAAGTCGTCAACCACATACCCTACAAAAACCCATCATATCACCACTTTTTGGCCCATCATGATCCTACACATACCTAAAATAGTGACTTAGGCCAATGAATTGAATTGGGCCAATATACTTTCATGAACTACTCAATAAACATGTATCTATTGAGCCTATAATTCATAGGTATTTGCCTAAAAATATCTAGCATTCTGCAAAGAAAAGAATGCCCAAATTCTCCTCTATTTCATCTTATGTCAAGAAGGGCATCCAAATTAAAATTATCAGATTATAGAAGAAGGGAAACAATTTCCATAATACACATTTGATCATATTTATTAATTAATTGAAACTAAAAGTTTGTTATATTATAATTTTCAATTAATCAATAAATACTACCAAATGTACATTCTGGAAGCTGGATCCTTCATTCGGAGAGTGCATGTTGACCATCCCTTACAAGTTATATGATGATGAGAAAGAATTATATCAAGAATTTCAGGGCACTGGTTTTCTTAGAATAGGCAATGAATACCTGTTGCCAGCTATGCTCCTGTTTTATCATAGTACTGCCATGGCTATTGTTTAGCCCATACTTTGCCTGCGCCAAGACTTTCACCTATGGAGACTTCAACGAATCAAGTATAACACTGCTACAGGATGCTTCAATACACTCTCACCGGGTGCTCACCCTAACCAATCAATCCCGGCTTTCAATGGGTCGTGTTCTATACCCCAATCCCATGAGAATAAAATACAGCAATAATTCAGTTCTGTCATTCAGCACTAGCTTTGTCTTGTCCATTGTTGTTCCATCTGATGGCATGCACGGGAATGGGATGGCCTTCATCATGGCTCCCAGTAAGTCCACCGTAGGCGCCACATATTCCTTTGGGCTTACCACGCCTACAACAAATGGTCTTGAATCCAACCATTTTTTGGCAGTCGAATTTCATACATATTATAACCCTGATCTCGGAGATATAGACGACAACCATGTTGGAGTTAACATAAACTACATTCAGTCTTTGGTATCTAAGTCGGCAGCCTATTGGATTGACAAAGATCATTTTCGCAATTTGTCTTTGACAAGTGCAGAGAATATCCAAGCCTGGATTGATTATGATCATGTTCAAGACCGGCTTAATGTGAGTGTTGCAGTCGTTGGGATGAAGAAGCCTGTGCGGCCATTGATATCCGTTAGGAAATTCAATCTTTCTACAGTTTTGAAGAAAGAGGTGTATGTGGGGTTTTGTTGGTGGTGAAGCCCAACCATTATTTCATTTATTACAACTATTTCTCTGTCCTCCACTATTTTCATTTATTAAGATTCCTTTGCTATTCCATGCTGGCGGTTGGCTGAGTGGTGCCAGCATAATAATTATATTGTAACTACTGGAGATGTATAAATATAGTGTTGTGCATTGTAATATGTAATGAGATAACTAATAATAAAATATATTCCCTGCTTGAGAGTGGATGTAGGCATATTGCCGAACCACTGTAAATTGTGTCTCTATCTTGTTCTTTTTTTATTTCTATTTTATTTCTTTTTCTACTCATTTTATAATTAACAATTGGTATCAGAGCTATGGAGAAGTTTTGAGCAGAGATGGAAGCAGAGGAAGAAGAAGGTGAATTTTGTGAATTGGATAATGGTTTCTTATTTCGCACCTCTCCTTACTTCTGGTATATTTTAATGGGTATAACTAATTTTGTAGTTTTAGAAGATGAAGCTAATTCTATTATTGAGGAGTTTCTTGGCATGACAGAATCAGACACTGACCCAGAGCGTGATGAATCTGTGCCAATGGACATAGATGAATTTCCTATTGTTGATCCTGATTTTGGTGGTGATTGCAGAAGAGGAGTTGATGGGGCTCCCGAGTACTGGTTTGAAGATAAGGCGCCTCAGGTAAATCATTGGGTGACAAGGAAGAAGAAAGTGTTGTTTATAGAGACTATTGATATTTTTTATTATGAGCAAGAGTATGCAAATTTGAATAAAAGCAAAAAACGTAGAAACAGGCAGAGATCTAAAAGGAGAAAGCAAGCCAAAGATGACGAAGGGGTAAAGGAACCAGACGAGGGAAGGACTGAAAGTGCTATACAGATTATTTTGGAGGAGAGTGAATCCCCATATGATGGGCAATTATCATGGGCTCCAAAAGAAAATCCCATGCCCAAGTCTGTTCGTGTAGAGGAGGATATCTCGGAGGGGGAAGATGAACCCCAGGCAAGTGATGATGAAACTGAGGAAGAGGCTGAAGAAGAGGCTAAAGCTGCTGAGAATAGAGAGGCAGAAATGATTTATTTTAATCCATTATTCGAACCAGAAGGAGAAATCGTTTATAATAATCCATTATTTGACTCCCAAGAGGTAGATGATGATGTTGCTACGGTTTCCTCTGAGAATGAAATAAGAGATTCGAGGGTTGCGGTATATTCTCTGGTTTATGCATCCCAACCAGTGGCATCTGGGGTTATTAAGGACCCGAAGAAGCTTTTTGGGCACTGCAAGGGTAATGATGGCAATGATGGAGGCCCTACGGAGCGTCAGGAGGCCCAAGCTATTGTTCCTCCTGGAGATGAGGACAAGGGCAGTGAGCACAGTGGAGTGTTAGTCGACCAGAGCAGCGGCACCATAATGGAGGAGACAAAAATCGAGTATCGGATCTGCGATGAGGACTCGGAGAAGCTCAATGAAGGAATTGCCATTAACACGGTGGGCAAACAGAGGGATAATAAAATTAGCCACCCGTGGACACCCATGTGTTCAGCACACCAGATGTTAAGCTATCAAATGGGGCAAGACCCCGAGGCCGGCGCTGTTGATTGGAAAGGCAAGTGTTCAGTAGTCCAAGGCTTGTTCGTTTGTAATGGCAGCCTTCTGCCCACTTCTTCAGGAGTTAATCCCAAGATAGATGCAACAATCGTTCAACATGAATATAATGTTGAAGGAAACTTAATGTTCAGCTCTGTTGTCCGACTTGATCAAATTGTGAGGCGATTAGAGTCTTTGACGGATACCGATGATAGACCAGTTTGCAGCCTGAAAATGCCAGGGGTCTTGTTGGAGTCGGATATGCCTTTTGTATGCGTGCTTAGTCCCAAGTTCCAATTTCTTATAGGGAATGTCATCGTGGGGGGTGAAAGAGCAATAAAAGCTTTTAGAAATGCGTTTGATGAAGGAGCCCGAGGGGGAGGAGATTGTCCTGCAAAAGAAAAAATGGCAGTGGCCCTCAATGCAGCTTCAAGTGCTAATACTAGAGATAAGGAAGCCTTGGAAAAGATAGGGGTTTGTGATCTAAACATGCGATTCTTATCTCCCATGAAGGATGATTTGGAAGGTGTGCTACAGCATGTGGCTGGGTATTTGCCAGCATACAATAACTTTTATGAGGCTATAATCACAAATTACAAAGCAGAACAGGGATTGCATGCACTAGTTCATGCTATGAATACAAACAGATCAACTAAAGGACAGGGCAGCATATATATTCTATCAATGGTTGATGGCCGGTATTTTTGCAAGCAGGCTGGCATTCATGAATTCATCAATTTTAATGAGATTTTAAGTCTCAGAGAATTTGCAATAGAAGGTGTTATGCTTGATTGGGAAGCTTGGAAATGCTTTATACGGAGTGTTCTGGAACAGACGTTGAAGCCCTGCAATGTGGGCTTGTTTTCAAAATGCTAATTAGATTGAAAGTGTAGGGAATGTTACAGTGCATGGCTGTATTGGTTGGCCTTCAGGGGGGAAGATTGTTGGGTGGTGAAGCCCAACCACTATTTTCATTTATTAAGATTCCTTTGCTATTCTTGGCTGGCAGTTGGCTGAGTGGTGCCAGCATAATAATTATATTGTAACTACTGGAGGTGTATAAATATAGTGCTGTGCATTGTAATATGTAATGAGATAACTGATAATAAAATATATTCCCTGCTTGAGAGTGGATGTAGACATATTGCCGAACCACTATAAATTGTGTCTCTATCTTGTTCTTTTTTTATTTTTGTTTTATTTCTTTTTCTGCTCATTTTATAATTAACATTTACCGCATCCACAGGGGCTTACGCTATTGAAGATCATTACATCCTCGGCTGGAGCTTCAGTACGGAAGGTGATGTGAATGTAATATTGAAATCGTTTTAGAAAAAGTAGATTGGGGATTCCCATAAAACCAAAAAGTTTAGATATTAAAATTAGCTTTATGTTTCTATTACATGATTTCTTTTAATAATCATAGATAATATTGAGGGCTTTTTAAGTTTAGTATAATCTTAGATTATTTAATTCTATCTGCAAGTTATGTGGTTGTTTTTTCTTCTGTGTTAGTCTATTCATCTGGGTCTGCACTTTTAACAGGTACAACACTGCCTCTAGATCTATCAGGTCTCCCTTCCTTCATAAAAAAAAAGAAGATAACTAAAACCAGAGGCTTCACGGCGGGTGTGACTGTAGGATCTCTGGTTGTGTTCCTTTTAGCCCTTTTCTTTGCATTACTTAAACTCAAAGAAATTAAAGACAGGGAGTTGATTGAAGAATGGGAGTTAGAGTTTTGGCCTCACAGAATTCCCTACAAAGAGCTCAAAGCTGCCACTCACGGCTTCAGCAATGACCAGCTGGTGGGCTGCGGGGGTTTCGGACGCGTTTACAAGGGCGTTCTCTCCAGAAGCGGCCTTGAAGTTGCAGTGAAATGCATCACAAAGGACTCCACTGAAGGAATGAAGGAATTTCTTTCAGAAATCTCAAGCGTGGGTCGTCTCCAGCACAGAAACCTTGCTCAATTACGGGGCTGGTGCAGAAAAAACAAACAGCTGTTTATTGTTTATGACTACATGCCCAAAGGAAGTCTGGATAAATTGGTATTCCCAAACAAAAAGGCAAAAAGAGAAGTTCTATCTTGGGCCCGAAATTCTGAAGGGCATCGCTGCAGGGTTGTTATACCTTCACGAGCAATGGGATAGCAGAGTGGTTCACAGAGATGTGAAATCCAGCAACAAGTTGCTAGATTCAGAGCTTAATGCAAAACTTGGAGACTTTGGGCTTGCTCGTTTGTAAGATCACACTCAAAATCCAGAGACGACCCCATGGGGACTGTTGGGTATATCGCTCCCGAAGTCACAAATACAGGGAAAGTTAGTCCAAGCTCCGATGTATTCAGTTTTGGCATTGTTTTACTGGAAGTTGCATGTGGCAGGAGGCCCGTAGATTTGTCCGAGCAGAAAGAACAGATTGTTTTGTTGGACTGGATGAAGGATTTATATCAAAATGGAGAAGTCTTGAACGCAAATCTTGATGGTGTGTATGATGTGGAAGAAATGGAAAGAGTGCTGAAATTGGGATTGTTTTGTTCTCATCGTCAGCGAGAAAAAAGGCCTGGCATTAGAACTGTACTACAAATACTGGAAGGACAAGCTCCATTTCCAGCTGATCAGATTCTTTGGATTTCTTCCGATACGAGTTACAAAGATTATGGGACTAGTATCGTTCATATTACAGATGACGAAGTAAGTGCTGATCAATTGGCTTCCATTCCCGTGCCTATGGAATCTGCAACCACTCCAATAAACCATGGTTATGAGAATGATTCTGATTATGATGTAGGCAGATGATTTTATAAGTCGCCTTCGCTTCCTGCTTTTATGCTAAATTTCAATGAAATTCTACTTTTATGTTTGTTCTGTGGTTAGCAGCAATGCTTTGTTCACTGGTTTGGCTGCTCTGCAGCCGTTGGATCTCTGTAAAAAAGCGTTTTAGTTGAATTTGTTGAGGATAGTTGACAAGTCAAGTCATTTACGAAGGTTATAATTTTCAAGAACTTGTTCATGTCAACCTTGACATCTAAATGACTTTTGACAACAGAATTATATGAAAAATTACTAAATGTATAAGAGTTGATTAATAATTTTATTATTTAATGATATCAAGTTTCCACAATCTATAATATTGTTCAGTATTTTTTTCTGGATGCAAAAAATTTACAACACAATCAAATTCAGAAAAAAATACTGAACAGTTTTATTATTGTATTGTACATGAGTGAAATTTAATGTAATACTGAAGAAGATTGTTATATGATAATTTTTATTGTAATTTTTTTAATTTGCTTTGATTATATTATTTTTACTGTATAAGATTATCAAACTTTTTTTTTCTATGAAATTACCACAACAAAAATGTCATTATATAACTGTGTTTTATATGATAAAATACTTCTATATTTATAAGTTTTAAATATATTAGCATAACACACATTATAGATCGTTATATAGATTACAGACCACATCACCTAAATTGTATAATTCAAGATTAAGTTGTGGGATACAATCTTATCTTCAGCAATTGAAACAAAGCAATTCTATTGCATCAATTTAATATTTACTTACAAATGCTATTAGATTTTTTAATAGTTGAGTTTTGATTGAATTTTCTACTTTATGCATCTTGTGATGTTACATGGCTGATGGCACAGACATCCAAGAAAAATTATTAAGACAATTTAAATATTACAATCTTTATCTTCACTTAGCAAGCAAATTAAATAAGGAAACATCATGATACTGATAGAAATGTCATCATCATCTACCTTGAATAACTTAAATAACTTTTCTTTCAAACACATAATATACTTAAATATTTTTTTTCTATTAACTGATTCTATTTAAATTTTATTTGTTACTTTCTATATAAAATATTTAAACAAAGTGTTAGTGTCTGGCATAAAACCTATTTAAACTAAAAAAACCACACAAAAATAATATAGTTTAAAACAAATGAAAATGACATTTCTATCAGTTTTACAATATTCTTACAATTTATAAAACAAAATTTAAATCATATTTTATAAATTAATATTAATTAAAATAAAACGGACAAAAAAAAATAAAAATCTTGCCATGCATCTTTGAGCAGATGTAGTATGCTAAACATACGCTGACGTACGCAATGCATTTTCTTTCTTATTTGACAAAATGTGTTTCAAAGAAGAGGCCAGGAAACTCCAAACTGACAGGCGTGGATGTTTTCAATGTGAACGGGTACTTCATAATTTTCTGCAGTATCGCCGAAAGTAGGGGGAAAAATCATACCAACATCCATGGGCGTTCTTGGTCTACATCTCAACCACAGAGATGTGCTTAGCAATAATACCGTTTCATGCCATGCCAAGAAGGTAATTTTTATTTCAGGTAAAGAAAAATTAAATTTAAATGAGTACATTTAAAATCTTTATTAATAGAATTTGTTAATAATTTTTAATTGAAATATTTAAAGTGGTATAATTATTATTTTTTTTACTGAAGTTTTGTTTCAAATACATAATTATACTATGATTAGAATTTTTAGAGTATCTTTTATTAAGTCATTTATTAACAAAATATATTTAATATAAATATATATATAATCATATATTGTTTATGGGTATAAGTGTACTTTGTAAAGAGATTAATTTTAATCTATAATGTTGAGGTCTTATTCTAAACAAAATTTCATGGCTAATAAATTTATTTCAAGCCATTCAACTTCACCACTAAGTAAAAATTATTTTGACTACTGAGTAAGCTTAGAGTACATGTTTGCTCATTTCTTACATGCTATTTGAGCCTTTATATGCAAATAGTTGAGGATGTGAAAGAACTATGTTAAGAATACAAAGTCACTAGTTTTCCTCAAAGAACCAATGACTGCCCTTTTCTAGCTAATAAATTTATTTCATGCCATTCAACTTCACTGGTTTTCCATAGACTAAGTTTTTTCTCATATCAACCAATCAAACCCGGTGTTTAATGCATCATTTTTTGTACCCCAATGCCATCAAAGTAAGAGGAAAACATCTTTTATGTCCTTCAATGGTAGATTTTTCTTACCTATTGTGTTTCCATCTAAGGGTTTCTAATGTAGATCAAATAATGTGAACCTTATCAGGGAAACAATTATTTGCAGCTATAATGAGTTCAATTTTCACTTTCAACAATGAAGAAAAAAGCTATAGGAAGGAAATTTATCTTTCAAATTAATTCATAGACCATCCACTTCAACATAAAACAAGAATCAAATTCTCTTAGTATTTTATTTAATTAAATTGGTCTTGAATCTTTACACAATCAACTCCAAAATACCACATAGAGAATTCATGTTGTAACTTCCCTATTCCAATTTCAACATCTGATTCCTCGCAACAAATTTAACATACAAATCTACAATAAAATTTTGATTTTTAAAACAAAATTCTCCTTCATGGAGAACTTCTACACCTCCCTTGGTAGTCTAGATTGATTACTATCAATTATAAACTTTTGTACACTTTTCTCCATCTTCTTTCTTCAACCTTCACCACCAACAACCTTAGATTTTTTTTCTTTTCTTTTACCCAATTTTTTTCTTCCTTTCTTGGTGTCTCATTTCCTGGCTCTTCCCTTTCTAGCCAACTCTCAAATTTCTCCTTTTCTCCTTCCCTATCTCTTCCTTTCTCCAACACCTCTTTTGTGAATTTTGGTTTTCTTAAAAAAAATTTACAATTTTCACCAAAAAAGATAATATATTAAAATACAAATGTTGCAATTCTAATTTTTAAATTTCAAAGTGAGCATAAGAATTAATTAAATAATGAATTCAAATTTCTCCTATGACTCCACTTGAATTCTATTGGAAGTGCATGAAATTAAATTCTCCATGTCTTGGCTTGCACACAAAAACCAAAAACCTGAAATTAAATCAACTGCAAGGAAAATCACACATTTTTTTGGGTCATGAGGATTGCTTTACACCCAAGATGCTCCTACATCAATGTGGATGAGAATGGGATGGCCTTCGTGATGGCTACCAGTAATTTTTTTGTGAGCATCACTAATT
>VDFB02019624.1:0-23994 GCA_007258455.2 Sequoia sempervirens
CTTCTTGAATGAGATGGTGTTCTCTTTCCCATCATAAATGGAACTTTGTCATATTGCCATGGTCTGCCCGGTAGTAGATAGCTGCATCCATGGGTAATACATCACAAACCAACTTGTCTTTATAGCCTCCAATTGAAAATTCCTTTGTTGCTTGCTCATTGACTAAAACACTCTGCCCTTTATTCAGCCATGTGACCTTGTAGGGGTTAGTATGAGGTGACTTCTCCAATTTCAACTTAGTTACTGCCTCCTCTAAGATTATATTATCTGTTGAACTTGAATCCACAATGAATTTGTATACTTTTCCAAGTATCTTGCACCTTACTCTAAAAAGAGCTCTTCTTTGCTTAGGTTCCTCTTTGACTGGTTGCCTGATCAAAACTCTGTTAAACATTAGATTTTCTCCTACCTCAAATTCTATGTGACTGATTTCAGATGCCTTATGACTCATAGTGTCCTCTTGTGCATAGGCCACTCTCTTTTCATTGCTAGATGAGGAAGCTTTCTCTAGGCATCTATAAGCAGGATGACCTAGTTGGTTACAATGATAACACTTCATGTTTGCAAAATAGGAACTGCTCTTGCCTACTCCTCTTCCTCTATTTGAACCTCCTTGAGGTCCTCTACCTCTGTTATATCCTCCTCTATAAGATGTTTCACCTCCATGCTCTGTGAGTTTAGACTCACCTTGACTTCTTTGGTCAACGCCTTTACCCTTGGTAGCCACCACGCTGTCCTCGACTTTTGATCTCAGCCTTTGCCTCCTTTGGAAGTCTGATCTTGCTTCCTCTTGTTCCTTTCCTCAATCTTGATAGCCAACTGATAACATTGATGCACTATTTTAGGACTTAGTAGAGCCATCTCTTCTTGGATATTCCACTTCAACCCATTAAGATACCTAGCCACTTTGAGACTCTCATCCTCTGTCACATTAGACCTCATAAAAAGCTTTTGAAACTCCTCAGTGTAAGTGTTTACATCTTGGTCTTTCTGCCTTAGACTTTGCCTCTTCTTGTGCAATTGAATCTCATAGTCATCTGGCATGTAGGCTTCCTTCACTTTAGCAACCATTCCTTTCCAAGTTGATATGGGCTGTTTTCCTTCTTTTTCCCTCTTTGTCTGAATAAACTTCCACCATGTCAAGGCTGATCCTCTCAATCTTGACTTAGCAACCTTCACCTTCTAGCTTCAGTGACTCCATCACACTCAAAATGATTCTCCATGCCTTCTATCTAGTCCATGACTAGATCAGCTTCCATCTTTCCACTAAAAAGTGGTATGCCTTCAAGTGCTTTTCCACTCAAAGGATTTCAATGCCTTCAAGAAAGGCTCCTCCTTCAAAATAGGGTCAGGTTTAGGGGTCTTATCTTCCTCTGCAACCTCTTCTTCTTTTGGAATTCTTCCCTCAAACTGTGCACTCCTCACTGCTACCTCAAGCTGGGCTATCCTTTCCCTCAATTGCCTATTATCTTCCTCCTGCTCTTCAACCATCTTGGCCAATTGTGCATTTGTCACCATGACGGTAGTATCACTTGACTCAACCTCTGACATATATTATTCTTTCCCAAATTTTTTGCTCGCTCTGATACCAATCTGATAGGGAGAGGTTGGATGAGGCACTCACTACCCCATGCTCTGAGTCCTTGCTCCTAAGAACTCCTTGGTGTCTCTTACACCCTGTCCTAGTGGTCCTGCCTCAGGTCTAAGTACCACTACTCCTATTTTCCAACCCCACTATCAACATGTTGTCCTTCTCTCAAGCCAACCTTGGTGCTTCACCATTTACTCTCCATTGGCCTTTACTCCTCTTTAAAGACCAAATATCCTCAACCTTCTACTAGATTCTTGCAGGGGTGTGAAGGTGTTGCAAAGTTTCAAAATATCCTATCTAGGGTCCTTAAGCAGCCACAAGTTTCCAACTTTCCATCACTCTCACACAATTCCTTTTCTAGGGTTTGAAAGGCTATAAGCCTTGAGCCCCCAATTAGGCCTCTTCACAAAGAAAAATGCAATTTTCTTTAAAACCCACCAAAGAACAAAGGTTATTTATTTATATTTTGAGTTTCCCTTGCCTATACCTCAAGGATTTTTATGGTTTTAAGCCCTACACAGGCTGTACACTGTTCACACACAATAGTGGTAAAAAACCTAGGGTTTTAAAGTTCTTCAAAGCTGTTTTCAGACTGTCAAGAAGTTATCCTACTAGATGAATTAAAAGAACCTCCTCCTGACTACCATGCATTGCTAGGACCCTCAAAAAAATTCACAAAAAAGAAATTTCCTCAAAAACTCAACTCCCCTGCAAGTTATGATTCTTTTTCTCCAAGTCTGCCCTAACCAGACCCTGCCTGGCTCGCCTAGGGCAAGACATTACCTGCAACTCCTACACTGCCACAAACCCTACAAGCTACCATATTTACACTAAGGGAGCCTAGACACTAATCCCAAAGGTCCGTACAATTTTTACGATGGGAAAGTGCTCTAGAGCTCCATTCTTTCAAAACTACCTGTTACAAGCCAGAAAAAAATAGTAAACAAACTATGTACAGATAAAAGATGAAAATGATTTACAAGACAAAAATATTGATGCACTAATCTTTCGCAATGTCCACAATACATTATACAAACACAATAACAGCAAATTTATTCCATTAAAGGATAGTTTGGATGCAAAGAACTGGAAAATTGTCTTTAGAACACTGTTCCCTTCAATTTTACAAAACTGTCACCCAACAATAAAACCTCCAACCCTATTCCATGGTTGAGGTATGCCTTAAATAGGCCTCCAAAATAGTTGGGCTTCATGGGAGAGCCTTGAGAATGACCTAAAACAAATAATGAAATGTGTTTTCAAACCTTTTGAGAAGGTTGGTAATCAAGACAACTTAGAGCTTCAAAACCCATTCATGATTTTCACCTCCCAATCCATTGATCATAATAGATCAAGTTTTATTCAAAACAACAAAAGCGGCTAAATGGTCAACATGACCCAAGATATCACAACAAAATTTGAACTCCCTTCTAGACTTTAGGAAAACCCATGTTTCCCGGTGCTCCTGCACCAAACCATCTCATAATCAAACACTCCATCTTGAATTCTTGTTCCATAAGAATAAAGTCAAAAGAGTCTTGGTGGATGGAGGTGCAGGTCTAAATATTTGTACCCTCAAACTAATAAAGAATCTAGGATTCCTAAGGATGTCATTGAAAAATGTAAAGGTATAACAATCAGGGCATATGATGATCAAGAAAGAGTGTCTCAAGGTACTATTCAACTCCCTATTTAAGTAGGGCCAGCTATTATGGAAACTACATGCAAAGTCCTAGATCTTGAATTACCTTATAATATCCTCCTAGGACGCCCATGGATCCATGGGATGCAAGTTGTGGCTTCCACCTTCCATTAATGTGTCAAGTTTCCATATCAAAATCAAGAGGTCATAGTCCATGGTGATCCCAAGCCATTTTATTATTACAAGAATCTAGAGGCCAAGTACTACAAAATCCCTCAAGTCCCAAAGAATGATAAAGGCCCTACAACTCCTTATATAGTCCTAGTTACCCTAGCCTCAACTTCTGAGACAAATACACCCACCATTCCTGACATCTCTGATATTAAAGTTATTATCCAAGACAACAGGTGTAGAGACTACAAAATGAAGAAAAGTTCCTTTTTAATAGGAGAGTTACCTCAATCTCCTTGATCTCATGGGCAACCACATCCAATTGACACACTAGATCAAACCTTCAAAGCAGACCCCTCTAGATTCAAAATATGGGGAGACCTAAGTCAAGAAGTGGTAGATGAAAGGGATATATCAATTTTACTATATCAAGATGAAATAATTGTACCTAATCTTCCCATGGACAATGACAACAAAGGACTGCAATTAATGCAAGGATGGAGTTATAATAAAAATGAAAAACATGGGAAAAATGATAATAGCCTTCTAGAACCCATTATTTTTTAGAAGCGTATGAATAATCTTGGCCTTGGATGTACCCCTCCAAAAATAACCATACATGAAAAATGTGCCCTGGTTAAGAAAGTCAAAGCTCCACTTTAGTTATCGGTATCCATAGGTTTACCTTTAAAAAACTATACCTTTTATATAACCAATGTGTGTGACGAGGACCCTATCATTGACTTACCCTTGTTATTTGAGGATTCCTCCCCCTGCATGGTTAGAACCCTATCTTTTGAACCAAATAGCCAGACCAATGAGCTAAAACTTGTCTATCCCCAACTTATCAACTATGACCAACAAGGACCACCAATATTGGACTCATTCAAAAATGATGAGGCTCTCTCAAAATTAATGGGATTACAAGATATTGTACCATATGGGGATCATAAAGTAGGATTCGACATTGAGTTGCACACACAGGCCTACTATGGGGAAATGATTGAATCCCTCAGTCACAAAAGTGAAAATTAAGAATAATATCTAGGTCTTTAAGTGAAAACCACACTGTGGCACTTTCTAACCTAAAAATAGTAAAAACAAAGGATGCATCCAATGGTAAAAACCTCTCTGAGGCACTGAAGGATGAGGGATACAATCTTCCCCTTAGTGCTATTCATAAGGAGAAGTCAACAGTCTTAGCAGAGAATTGCAATCTGATCAACCTAGGAACAGAAGAAACACCACACATAACCTTCTATGTAGAATCACTTTTGACAGAAGAACAATAACTCATAGCTGCATTTCTGAGAGAAAGAAAGGTAAACCTTGCATGGACCTACGTTGACATGCATTTTCTTGATCCAAAAATTATGATTCACCATCTAGCTTTCTATCTAGAAGCAAAGCCAATGAGATAAAAGTTGAGAAAGATACATCCACAAATAGCATTACTAGTCAAACTTGAATTACAAAAGCTCCTTGATGCTAGCTTCATATGGCCAATTGATTATCCAGAGTGGGTTTCAAATCTTATACCTGTCTCTAAACCCACTAGGGGTATCTGTATCTACACAAATTTCAGAGACCTTAACAAAGCATGTCCCAAGGATGATTTTCCTCTCCCAAAAATAGACATGATCATGGATATGACAACAAGGCATGAAATGTTATCACTAATGGATGGATTCTCAGGGTACAATCAGATCATGATAGCTAAAGAAGACCAACATAAGACAGCCTTTGTAATGTCCCCATTTTAGCCCTACGCTCTTCTTTTGGATTTAGCCTATTTTCGAAAATCCGTAAGCTAGGCTGAAGTAGAAAACTAGGGTTTCCTCTTTCAGATACTGCTCAGTTGGCATTCAGAGGATGTTGTGCAAACTTACTATTTTTAGCAAGTCTATCTTTTGGTAGTATCTATCTAGCAGCAATTCAATCCTTTGCAGTTCAATGTTCAGTTTGACTTTATGTTGTTTTGATGTGAACTTACTATTTATAGCAGTGGGCTATTTTTAGTAAGTCTTATTTTGGTAGTAGCATCATCAGTAATTCAGCTCAAGTCATCTTTCTATCCTTCAGTTTTAGTTTGGCTTTGGTTATCTCCATGGATTAAGTTTTATACTTAGTCATTTTTATGTTTCTCAGTTGTACCCCCACGCATAGGAATGATCACTTCATTTTTCTTTTAAAAGGGGGTCATTAAGGGGTCAATAGTGCATTTAATGAATTATTAAATGCTTTATTGTTGCAAAGTGAAGTTGGACGCCTAAAAGAGGTTGATTAATATTTTATTATTTCAAAAAGTGAAATGCTTAAAGTGGCATCCCTTTTGGAAGTTGAAGTGATTCAACTTCTTGGAATTTGAAGAGTCTCTTGTTGCTTCATTTTCCAATTGAAACTTATATATTGTTGTTGTTTGATGAGCTAATTATCTTTGGAAAATATTGTAAAGTTATGTTGCTGGTTTGAAATCCAGAATCTGGCTAAGGGAAAGCTTAGCAATTCCACTCCATTCTTCGGGCCTGCAACTACGGTTCCCTAGATGGTGGATTGAGAGTGTGCTTCATCCAGAAGTACATATTGAGCTACAAGTTGGAGAATTTGGCGAATGTTTCAGTTTGTTCTTTGTTGGTTTATACATGGCTGTAGAAGAAATTCATTCATAAGTCATTGTGAGTTTTGAAATTAATTATGGGTATTTTATCTATATGATTCTAAGCCTTGGGCAACCCTCTCCAAGAGGTTTCATATTTTATTAATGTGTTTCTGATTTTTAAAGAGAAAATCGCCCCTCTTGAAGGCCGTACATTTCCAGAATGATATTGGGATGCGTGCATTAATAAATATGGAGGCTTTGGTGCAGTTTCTATGTTTGAACAGGGGCGCCTTTACTCCTAGAAGCTGCTGCAATTGATTCCATGTCAATTGGTGAAGATAGGATGAAGTTATGAACAATTTGGTGTGCTACAGTTTGCTGGTAATTCATTTTCAGTTTGCAGATTTTTATATCAGACTTGCTTCAGTTTGAGTTTTCAGTTCTTTCTTCAATAAGTTGGATAGTTATCTAATGTGGGATCATCTAGCTTCTTTGTGCTTCAAAACTATTGTAATCCTCATGTAATTTGTAGCTCTTTCTCATTTTGTAAAGCTGATAACAGTAGTACTATTTCAGTCTATTTAGTTGTTGCTTATTCATGTTTAATTATCACATTGTAACCCCTGGATGGTTTACCGCCAGTGTGGAAAAAAGAACTTACTAATTCTCTTCTTATACCCACTGTCAAGTGGTGAATCTCCCACTCTTAAGTGGATGCCTGCCGCAGCAGATGAAGTGTTTTAATTGTAGTCTTTTCCCCCCACTGTTTGGTGGTAGTGTGGAAATTCTCTTATGGCTGGTTATCCACCTAAGTACTTGCAATTCAGCAATTAGCACTCCACCATATGTTAGCACCTCGCTTATTAAAGGATCTTGAGTGCACATTCTTGGTGTTGAGTTTAGTCTCTCTCTTTCAGTTGTAATCTTTGTAATCTTTGATTCAGTAGATCCTAGGGATCCTCTAACTATATGCCTGCCCCTCCTCCTTAAGTGGTTTTAAGGCGCATTCTTGGTTAGAGTTCTTTCATGCAACGTTTTGGGTTAAACTAACCTTAACAGGTGCTTGGTTGCAATTATAATTGATATGTAAAATCAATAAAATTTAAAGGGGCTTATTTCAGTGGTATCAGAGCAGAAGATCTTGCCATCATGTGGATCAGTGCTTCATGTTTAGGCAGTTGAGTGATAGATATCTCTGGTACTACATCGAAAGTCAGAGCAGATTCTAGTTCAGCTCCTTGTGGTATCCAAAAGTTGCCAATTATGCATGGCTAATGAAGAAGAGATGAAACTGGCAGAGGCACTGTATATGGCTGGAAAGAGACTTGACAAATAATTTTAGTCAAGAGAAAATGAAGAGAACATTCTTCATTTTCTAGAGCAATGTTTGAGACAAGTGAAGCCATCACCTTTAGAGAAAATGGAGTTGGCACTAGCTTCTGCAATGAATTATTTGAATCAGCCCTATTGGTTGGGGCATCCTGATGAAGACACCAAGTTGTTGATTTCTTCTTGTTTCATGGAGATAATAAGAATTGTAAATCCCCATTTTCCCTATGATGATGAAACTATGAAGATCATATTAAATATGATAGTGGATAATTTTCAGGATTTGGATGAAACTGGGAGTGGATTGTTTTCTAGAAGAGTTGTTGTTTTAAAAAAAATCAGAAGTAAGAACTTGCATCCTTCTAATAGAATTGGAGATGGAAAATCAAATTTACCATCTATTTAATTATCTCTTCACTTTGACTTGGAGTGAGCAGGAAGAGGATGTGTTTGCAGCTGTCATGAATGTTCTAATCTCTACAATTAAAAAAGTTGATAGTCTTCCTGAAAGTGTCCAAACTCTTCTCTTGGATGCTTATAAACATGAAGAGCATATTTCTCCCACTTCTGATTTGTTAGTTAAAGAAATTTTCAGTCAATGTGAAGATAAGTTGAAACCACTTTTGAAGAAGACTGTTGAAAATAGAGAAGAGATATCTGAAGCTGAAGAGGATGAAAGTTGGAATCCGTTTGAAGACATTTCAAAAGTTCAAGGGGTATCCACAAATTTCCACTTATCTAAGAATTTTGTAGAAGAATGTAATATGTCATTGGAAGCCTTGACAACTAGCGAAGTACTCTTGTTTTCTACAAAGGAGAATAGTGAGTTGGCTTGTGTTAAGAAGCCTCATGTTGAAGATTCAAAGAAAGAACTTTTGGAAACAAAAGTTGAAACATAGATGCATGAAGAGGCCATAAGTTCTTATCCAAATGAGGAAGAAGTTTGGATAGTTGAAGATATGTGTTCAATCAGCAATTTGCTTCTTCACAATTCCAAAGAATGTTTGTTTGAAAATCAAGTCAAGGAGGAGAAAAAGAAAGAGAAAGTTGAAGTCTCTTCCTACTTCAAAGCTGATTTGATCAATTCTTTTGAATCATGTGTAGAAGACAACATGGAAGAGGAAGCTTCTAGTAGTTATAAGGCAGATTTCTCTTCACCTGAAATCAAGCTAAGGAAAAAAGCTAGGGAATTGGAAGGCACTATGGATGGAATGATGAAGCGTGTTCATCACATGCGAGAAAATTTGAGGAGTACAGCTCAAACCATTTTTGAAATCTTTATCCATCAAAGTGGTTCTACATCATCTCAGTCAGCATATGAAGATTGCAGCTCAAGTTCACACATTGTTGATAATGGTATTCAAAAAATTTCAAATCTTGATAGAATTCATAGACATGTAGAACATTTGATTTATGATGTGCCTAGGGGAGAAGTTGTATGTTGCATTTCTATTGATGACATGAAGTCCATTAAATTTTCCTTGGAGGAAATTAAATCTATTCTTTTGCACATCATTCGTGACAAAGACATATGTCCAATATTGCTAACAAGGGATTGGAATGGAATGAGCTTACCAAAGAAAAGTTGCAAGAAGTGCATGAGACTCTAATATAAGCAGAGAATCAGATTTTTGTTGTTCAATATTCATGGGAGCAAGAAAACAAAAGAAGAGCAGAGGAGCTTCAAGAAATTCTTGATGAGCTTGATCTCATACAAGAAACATATGATTTGGAATGCTGTCCTGAGAGACCAAAGCATTCAAATTCTCAAGTTTTTCAAGCTTTTGACAATCTCTTGTATGAAGAAGGTGCTAGTAAGGTTTATGTAAATCCTCTCTTTGAAAATGATGAGGAAATTGCTTCAGAGATTACTGAAGAAGGGGATTTGAGTTTGTCTTCCAGCATTGGAGAGTTGATACGTGAGTTGCATGAAGTTGAATCTATTGCTGCTCCTAGTGCAACCATTCAGCAAGAATTGGTAACTCTTGAAACACAAAGAAATGAAGGCATTCTTATTGTTCATCAACAAAGAGTTGATGTGCTTGTTGATGAAGGTTTAATTTATTTTTTGATGAGGATGCTTGTGAGACTCATATCAGATTTTAGTTCATCACCATCTTCTGTTAGAGTGATAGATTTCAGAATTGTATTTGATGAAGGATTCATGGAATCTTTCAGGAAAATCATGTCACAAGATTCTGGATTCGATTTCTTCAACGAACGTAGGTTGGTTTATTTTTTTGGAGTTTCAAGAAGCATCAATTCAGATGGAACGAGCAAATCAGAGGATTCAGGTGAGAGCAGTTCTCCGTCTAAGAAATGGTTCTTCATTGTTGTTGGTTTGGGATCCTGGTATTATTTGGCAAGAAGGTAATATTGAAAATTCTAAAGGGAATAGACCAGCATATTATTCTCAGAATGTAGTTGTGATTATTTGCTTATGTGTTGGGAAATGTCTCCAATTGAAAGTTAGTATGTGGGATCTCAAGTATATTTATATGAAGATTGGTATGCATAAAAAGAAGGTTTCTTGGAGAGTTAAGTACCAAAATTTCAGTCCTTTGACTACTGCTACCTTCTTTTTTTGTCATTGGTTCTTTATTTCTTATCATAAATTGGTGTTTTGGGAAGGAAATATGATCAGAAGTTGGTCTATGGTGGCGTTGGGACCTTCGATAGGGGTGCCACTAGCCTTATTCAAAAGCAGATATGCTTATTTTGTTGGATATTTTTCATATTGTAGCTGATGTTTATTGTTTGGGATGCCGATTTTTCATAAATCAGATTTCAAATTGTCTAAATCAAACCTGTTGCTTGGTTGGTGTTTCCATTATCTGACCTTCCAGTCTACTATTAGGACTGATTTTGAGCCTCAAATGGGAAAAGGATTGTTCCAAAGTAGCCAAAATTCATGTATGAGATGTTCTCTAATGTTCAACAGTGGCCTCCTCTATGTTTTCTCCTATACCAATGTTTGGGGCAGTGAGTTGGAAACTGATTTGGTTCACCAATTAGAGACTCATGAAGTGAAAATTGTAAGTTTTCCTTGGATTCATCTCAATTATATTAGTTTCTTTCAAAGAAGGCATTATACACCTTCATGGAGTTTTGAGGATGTGATGGAGGATCTTTTGCAAGAAGTTGCTTGTCTCTTTGCAAGAAGTGTTGGAAGAGTCATTTATGTTGATTTGACTTTGTTTGATTTTATGAGGAGTTATGATGAGGAACATGTCTTTGAGTTGAGAAGACTATTTCTCTTATTGCTTAGGAATGTATCAAATTATGGGATTGTTGTTTTTGATTCCTCAGAGTTTACAGGATATGAGATGTTGTAGGATGATGATTTTAGTTCCTTCAGGACAATTAGTTTAAGCCACGTGTTTTGGAGGAGTACAGTGCAGTCTTGGGATATTGGTCATATTTTTGTGATCAGAGTGGTGTAGCATCCGCATGATGGGTCTATACAGAGATGGATTTGGGACCCTGGGATCCTACTTGGAATAGTGAGGATTAAATTGTTTCCTTGGAGTGTTGTGGCATTGCGTGAGGATAAAAAATTTTGGGAAGGCCGGACTGTAATGTCCCCATTTTAGCCCTACGCTCTTCTTTTGGATTTAGCCTATTTTCATAAATCCGTAGGCTAAGCTGAAGTAGAAAACTAGGGTTTCCTCTTTCAGATACTACTTAGTTGGCATTCAAAGGATGTTGTGTAGACTTATTATTTATAGCAGTTTTTTATTTTTAGCAAGTCTATCTTTTGGCAGTATCTATCTAGCAGCAATACAATCCTTTGCAATTCAGTGTTCAGTTTGACTTTCTGTTGTTTTGATGTGAACTTACTATTTATAGCAATGGGCTATTTTTAGTAAGTCTAATTTTGATAGTAGCATCATCAACAATTCAGCTCAAGTCATCTTGCTATCCTTCAGTTTCAGTTTGGCTTTGGTTATCTCCATGGATTAAGTTTTATACTTAGTCATTTTTATGTTTCTCAAGTGTACCCCCACACCTAGGAATGATCACTTCATGTTGTTTTTAAAAGGGGGTCATTAAGGGGTCAATGGTGCATTTAATGAATTATTAAATGCTTTATTGTTGCAAAGTGAAGTTGGATGCCTAAAAGAGGTTGATTAATATTTTATTATTTCAAAAAGTGAAATGCTTAAAGTGGCGTCCCTTTTGGAAGTTGAAGTGATTCAACTTCTTGGAATTTGAAGAGTCTCTTGTTGCTTCATTTTTTAATTGAAACTTATATATTGTTGTTGTTTGATGAGCTAATTATCTTTGGAAAATAATTGTAAAGTTATACTGCTAGTTTGAAATCTAGAATCCAGCTAAGGGAAAGCTTAGCAATTCCACTCCATTCTTCAAGCCTACAACTACAGTTCCTTAGATGGTGGATTGAGAGTGTGCTTCATCCAGAAGTACATATTGAGCTAGAAGTTGGAGAATTTGGCAAATGTTTTAGTTTGTTCTTTGTTGGTTTATACATGGTTGTAGAAGAAATGCCTTCATAATTCATTGTGAGTTTTTAAATTCATTATGGGTATTTTATCTATATGATTCTAAGCCTTGGGAAACCCTCTCCAAGAGGTTTCAGATTTCCTTCCACAAATAACTTTGTAGAGTATGAGGCTCTTGTAATAGGACTCATAATAGCAGTATAGTGGTAGATCATGGCACTTAAGGACTATGGGGACTCACAGCTAATCATCAATCAAGTTAATGATGAATACCAAACAAAGGATGATAAATTGACTCCATACAAGAAACTAGTGGAAAGCCTCAAATAATTCTTCATTGACATCATGTTTGAATAAATACCAAGAGAAAACAACAGAGTAGTGGATGTTATGGCAACAATCAGATCACTACTAGATATCCCACGCAATGTCCCTAAGCATGAATTCCTTGTAGAGAAGCTTCTCATACCAACATTCAAGGTACCAGAGTCTAAATTTGTATGTGAGATCATTGGTCCTAGTGATCCCTTGTATCATGACATATACACCTACCTAAGAATAGGAGTCCTCCCTACTTATATCACCCCTAACCTTCAAAGAATATTTGTCAAGAAGTCATCCTATTTTGTTATCTCAAGTGACACCCTGTACCGTAGGAGTATTGAAGGAACCCTTTTACAATGCCTAAATGTTGAGGATGCTTTGACTGCTTTAACTAAGGTACACAATGGCATTTTTGGTTCACATTTGAGTGGTATGTCCTTGGCCAAGAAACTTTTGAGGACTGGGTACTACTGACCTACAATGGAGAGGGAAGCTCATGACTATTTCCAAAGGTGTTTGCAATGCCAACAGCATGGGGACCTCATCCATGCACAAGCTTAGGAGCTTCACCCAATCATAACACCTTGGCCCTTTTCACAATGGGGGCTCGATCTCATCGAAAAAATCACCCCCACCTCATCCAGTGGAAATAAATTCATTATCAATGCCATAGAGTACTTCACGAAGTGGGTAGAGGCCATACCAATGACCTACATCATGGGAAAGTAGATTTCCAAGTTCATCCTAAACTACCTTATTTGTCACTACAGTGTCCCTCAAGCCATTATCTCATATGATGGGACACCTTTCAAAAACTAGGATGTTCAAGACCTATGCCAAAAGTTCAATATCCAACATCGCTTTTCTACCCCATACTACCCCCAAGGTAACAACCAAGCTGAGGCTTCTAATAAAACCATCTTGAAAATCCTAAAGAAGACAGTCAATGAACCTGGTCATGACTGGAACTTGTAGTTAAATCCCACCTTATGGGCCTACCGAACAAGTATTTGCACACCTACAGGTGCAACCCCATTCTCCCTGGTCTACAGATGAGAAGCCATCCTTTCTATTAAGATTGAGCTCCCTTCCTCGAGAATATCATTGTAGAATCTCATCACTGATGAAGAATATCGAGTATCACAGTTGAAAGAGCTAGAACTACTAGATGAGTAGCGCATGGATGCTCTAAACCACCTACAAGTCTACCAGAACTACCTCAAGTGAAGCTACAGCAAGAAGATAATGAGTTAGACCTTTCAAGTCAGAGAGCTCGTACTGAAGGAGAATCAAAAGAATGTACCAAATCTGGATAGAAAGGGAAAGTTTGAACCCAACTGGTTGGGGCCCTTCATCATCATAGCAAGTTATAAATCAAGAGGATATCAACTATCTACACCCAAGGGAGAGCCTCTGCAAGAGGCTATCAATAGCTCCCATCTCAAAAAAAATTATGCCTAAGCTTGCAAGGTATAAATCCAAAATATATATATATATATATATATATATAAATCAGAAAAAGGATTGAAAACAGTAAAGAAAAAAATTGTCCTCTAGTGAAAACCGCTTCAGCGGCACTTTGGGCAAGTACCTTGGTGAAAACTTGAAAAATAGGCACCTTGAGTAAATAAGTACTCTCCATCCATCATGATCTCTATGGATTTATTTGCATCATTCATCCATCGCATTCTATTAATCCTTCCATCACCCATCCACATCTGTATCATAGCTTGATCATATGTTTATATCATGATCCCTCCTAGTACTACTCGGCCCATTCCTAAGGTTAGTTTTTCCCACCTATATTGGAGTATTCTATCACATCACACGCTAGGGGAATGTTCTTATACCTACATCAGATCAGATTCGTGTATATTCTTGAAGTTTTAAAATCAGAAAATCCAAAAACATTCAAAACATGTCAAAAATCCAAAAAATAGGTCAAAAACACAAAATCAGAAAAGTCAAAAATAGATTCATCATGTTGAACTATGGGTCTCTGAGCTTTTAACGTAGGTAATTCCATCATCGTTGTTCCTCCAAGACACATTAGGTCATTCCTTTAGGAGTTCGTCATAATAAACTAGTAATCCATTTGTTCATATCCACATCAATAAATGAGTCTCTGTTAGTCGAACTACATGGTCTCTACGTGTATAATGTAGGCAAGACTCATCTTTGATCAGCCCTCGAGGCCCCTAGGATAGGTCCTTGGGTTAGGTTCTTGGTTGAAATCTAAGAAAACACCAAAACATTAGAAAATTTGAGAATCAAAACATTTGTAAAACATCTCAAAAAATACCAAAAACAACCTCAAAACATATCAAAACCCAAAAACATTCAAAAAACCCAAAATCCATCCATCTTGCTTCATGATCACCCAAAATAAACATCCACTCATAATAAATCATCATCATCCTCAACCTTTGGTGAAACAATCAGAAACAAGTCTAGCAGATTAAGAGTGAAAACTCAAAAGTCAAGGGTCTCAAGTCTAGGTCAGTAGGTAAACAAGTTGGTACCCCTTGGTACTAATAGCCCATCATCTAGTTTATCCCAAATCATTTTGATAACATCATGTCCTAGGATGCATCCTTCCTACAATGGACATCAACATCAGGCATCACCGTGGTTTAGTCTTCACTAGAGGTATGAAAAACATTAGCTTGTTTGTTTACTTGATCTTTGTCTTGTTGATTTATCTTATTATACCCATGATTTGTCGATGATGTCTAATCAAAATGATTTAGAGAGAAAGGAGTGGGCCATTGATCACTATCTTTTGTTTGTTGTGCTTGTTGGATATTCTTGCAATATAACTTTGGTCATGCATGTTTTGTTTGGTTTGTAGGGAGGGTGTTTTAGGTGTCTTGTTGACCACATAGGAAGGCTTTCCTTTCTATGTTTTGGTCTGAGATGTTTAAATATCTGAACTGCATTCTAAATAGGGTTTCATATGCCAAGTGTGAATAAGGATACTCCTATTTGTTTGTCGAGTCAAATTCCATCACACTAATTCAACACCATCCTAGTTCTTTATACCTTTGATGCAGGAGCATCCTTGGTTCTTTGCAATCTTGCATCAACCAAAATATTCTCATTTCATTTTGTTCTTGTTCAATTCTTGTTTAGTTCAAGTTGGTAGATTCATCATATTTTCTCACCAGACCCACCAGATTGGTATCAGAGTGAGATTCATTCCGTGAGAGATCATCAAAGTTTACAAAGTCATGTTGAAGATTTGTTGTGGGGTGGAAAATTGAGGATCTGACCTACAGCTGCAGAGGACTTGTGTAAAGATGGAAGGAAGAATAAATGGTAGAGGAAATGGTGCACGTAGAAATGCAGACCTAGCTATAATGGATATGTTGAGAGGAATTGTTGCTAGATTAGAAGCAGTTGAAATGGCCTAGAGGAGAGGTTGACTAGTTGATGATGCAAGTGATGAAGAGGTAGAAGAACATGAAGAAAGGGAAAGAGAAAATAAACCTAGTCTTGATCAGGAAGAAGTGAGGTTCATAAGAGCCCTAACCAGAGCAAATATTAAACCACATTTCAATCCACCAGATTATAGTGGTAAGTTGGATTTGGATAAATTGCTTGATTCGATAACGGAGATGGAGAAGTATTTTGATTTTGAAGGTACTGCCAAAGACAAGAAGGTGAAATTTTCTTGTACAAAGTTGAAAGGACATGCATCCCTTTGGTGGGAACATTTACAGATAGATAGGAAAAGAAGAGGAATGGAGAATATAAAATCATGGGATCAAATGGTGAATAAGTTAAAGATGAAGTTTATGCCCATAGACTATTAGATCGGTGTGTTCCAAAAGTTGTAGAATTTGAAGTAGGAGTCAAGTGTGATAGAGTATACTGAGGAGTTCTACAAGTTGAATATCAGATCCACACATTCGGGGGATGATATCGATCAAGTAGCCAGATATGTAAATGACTTGAAACCATCTATACAAGATGAGATTACTTTGATCAAGTTACAGAGTGTGGAAGAGGCATATCAATGTGCCCTAAAAGCATAAGAGAAGCTAACTAAAAGACATGAGCAGAGATAGAGAGGAAGAGGTGGAAGATTTCATAGAGGAATTTTTACAGGAGGAGGAAGAGGATATTTTGTAGATCAAAATAAAGATAAGGAAGTCAATAAGAATGATAATTCATACCGAAGAGATGATGGAAATTCTTACTGGAGGGGAGGATATGGTGGTTACCCGAATGAAGGTTATAGAAAAGATGATAGAGGACAAGAGAAAAGAGTATTTAGGGGAACTTGTTTTAAGTGTAGTGGAGAAGGACATAAAGCATTTGAATGTAATCAAGGAGAAACAAGCAGAAAGACAAAGAACAGTAGAAGAATATCCTTTTTTGAAGAGGATCATGCCAGATCATCTAATAAACAGGAAGAGGGAGAAGTGTTGGTGAACAGAAGAGTATTGTGTCAAAGTGAGATGGAGTAGGAACTGTTGCAGAGAAAGAATTTGTTCAAGACCAGATGCAAGGTAGATGGTAAATGTTGCAAAGTGATTGTTGACAGTGGAAGCTCTAAGAACCTATTTTTTGAAGAAATGGTTACCAAATTGAGTTGGAAATATTGAAACACCCGAAGCCCTATCAAATAGCATGGATTCAAGATGAGCATAAGATACTGGTAAGTGAACAATGTTTGGTGAAATTGAAGATAGGAAATTATCATGATGAAGTTTTGTGTGATATCATGCCTATAGATGTATGCCATGTTTTGTTGGGAAGGCCTTGGCAGTATGATAAATAGGCTATTCATGATGGAAAGAAGAACACATATACCATAGTTACTAATGGGATGAAGCAGACTTTGTTGCCATTGGAGGATGTTCCTAAAGTTGAGGTTTGTACGAATGCTACAATTTGTTTGGTTGATGGAAGGAGATTTCTAGATGGACTGAGACATGATAACATGTGTTATGCCTTGGTTCCTAAGAAGGTTGAAGACTTGAAGCATGTAGAAGAACAACTAGAGGAGATAAAGGAGTTGCTGACAAAATATGAAGATATTATTTCAAATAATGTACCTGGTAGATTGCCACCTATGAGGAGTATCAGTCATTACATGGTATGATTCTTGGAGCTAGTTTTCCTAATAAAGTAGCACATTGGATGACACTGATAGAGAATGAAGAGTTGAATAGACAAGTGCAAGATTTTTTGAGGAAGGGTTTGATCAGAGAGATCTTAAGTCCTTGTGCAGTACCTATTGTGCTAGCACCTAGAAGGATGGAGAATGGAGGATGTGTACAAACTCTAGAGCCATAAACAAAATCATAGTGAAGTATAGATTTCCTTTGCTCTAGATGGATGACATTATGGATTGTTTGAGTGGAGCTAAATACTTTACAAAGATATATTTGAAGAGTAGATATCATCTTATCAGAATCAGAGAAGGGGATGAGTGGAAGACATCATTCAAAACAAATGAAGGATTGTATGAGTGGTTGGTGATTCCTTTTGGACTAACAAATGCACCGAGTACTTTCATGAGGCTGATGAATGAGGTATTGAAGAAATTCTTGGGTAAATTTTTGATTGTCTATTTGGATGACATCTTGATTTTCAATAAGACTAGAGAAGAAAATTTGTTGCATATAAGACAAGTTTTACAGAGGTTGAGAGAAAAGCAGTTGTTGATAAACATTAAGAAGTGTAGTGTCATGAAGGAAGAATTGGAATATTTGGGATTTGTGATATTTGTGGATGTATTGAAGATGGATCCTAAGAAGGTAAGGGAAATTGTTGAATGGCATACATTGGAAAGCATTGGAGAGGTAAGATCATTTCATGGATTAGCTAGTTTCTACCAAAAGTTCATTAGGAATTTCAATTCTATTTTGAGCCCTATGACAGAAACAATGAGAGGAGATAAGAAATATTTTAGGTGGACATCTAGAGTAGATCAGAGTTTTGAGTTGTTGAAGTAGAAGGTGACTGAGTAGCCTGTGTTGGCTTTACCAGACTTTAATAAGGTATTTCAGGTAGACTGTGATGCAAGTGGAAATGCAATTGGAGTAGTATTGAGTCAAGAAGGGAGACCAGTAGCTTATTTCAGTGAGAAATTGAATGATGCTAGTAGAAGGTATTCAGTGTATGACTAGGAGTTTTATGCCATAGTTCAATCCCTGAGGAAGTGGAGACATTACTTGTTGCCTAAGGATTTTGTGTTGTATATAGATCATCAACCATTACAGTATTTGAACAGTCAAGGTAAGTTGAATCAGAGACACATGAGGTGGGTGGAATTCTTACAGAGTTATACTTTTGTTCTAAAACATAGGAGTGGAAAGTCAAATAGAGTTGCTAATGTTTTACGTAGAAGGAATTTACTGGTAGAAATGAGAGTGGAGGTATTAGGCTTTGATGAATTAAAGAACTTGTATGAGGAAGACCTGAATTTTGAAAAACCTTGGAAAGCTTGTAAAGAAATAGTCTTGGAGAATAGGAGTTAGTGGTTGGATTATTTCATTCAAGAGGATATGTTGTTTAGAGGGAATTAGTTGTGTATACCCCAGAGTTCAATGAGGGATAGCTTGGTGAAAGAAAAACATAGTGGAGGATTGGCAGGACATTTTGGAATTAATAAGACAGTAGCATTGGTAAGTGAGAATTAATTTTGGCTATAGATTCATAAGGATGTTAGGAAATTTGTGCAGAGTTGCAGAGTTTGTCAAGTTCCAAAAGGGAGTAGTCAAAATGTTGGATTATATAAGCCTTTAATAGTTCTAGAGAGACATTGGGAGGATATCAGCATGGATTTCATACTTGGCTTGTCGAAGACACAAAGAGGTAATGATTCTATATTTGTGGTGGTGGATAGATTTTCTAAAATGGCACATTTCATACCTTTTAAGAAGACAACAGATGTTGTACATGTAGCAAACTTTTTTTCAAGGAAGTGGTCAAATTGCATTGATTACCTAGGAGTATTGTTTCAGACAAAGATACAAAGTTTGTTGGTTACTTTTGGAGGATAGTTTGGAAGAAGTTAAAGATAGATCTAAAGTTCAATTCTACTTTTCACCCACAAACTAATGGATAGACAGAGGTAGTAAATAGGAGTTTGGGGAATTTGGTGAGATGTTTGGTTGGAGAGAAGACCAGAAGTTGGGATTTAATCCTTGCACAAGCAGAGTTTGCTTACAATAATTCAATGAATAGGAGTACCGATAAAGACACCTTTTGAGATTGTTAACAGAGTAAATCCTAAAGGAGTATAATAGTTAAGAGATCTCAATAATGAAGACAAAATAAGTGCAAAAGTAGAAGAATTTTCTAAACATATGAAGGCAGTGCATGATCAGGTCAAGAAGTATTTGGAAGACATGAATAGTAGATATAAGGAGAGAGCAGATGAAAGGAGAAGAGATAAGGAGTTCAAAGTTGGAGATGAAGTGATGGTGTATTTGAGGAAGGAAAGATTTCCAGTTGGCACATACAATAAGCTCAAGATGAGGAAGTTTGGACCTTGTAATATTTTGAAGAAATTTGATTCAGGAAATGCATATGAAGTAGAGTTACCGGATGGCATGGGTATATCACCTACATTCAATATTACAAATATGCATCAATACCATGAAGAAGAATTCAGTGAAGAAAGTGAAGTAAAATTGCAAAAATAGTTTCCTAAACAACAATCAGACGAGATAGAAGAGATTTTGGATATCAGAGATGGGAGGAAAATGCATGGAAGACAGTACAAAGAATATCTTGTGAAGTGGAAAGGCAGACCAATGGAGTATTCTTCTTGGATTTCTCAGGCTGAGGTAGACTGTATTGGTTTTCATTTAGCCCCAACAAAGTGAGGGACTCACTTTTCAAATAACCCTGGATGTCTGATGCAGGAGCATCCTTGGTTCTTTGCAATCCTACATCAACCAAAATATTCTCATTTCAGTTTTGTTCTTGTTCAGTTCTTGTTCAGTTCAAGTTGGAAGATTCATCATATTTGCTCACTAGACCTTGCATATCTATGTTTTCATCGTGGACATGTTCATTTCCCTAATTCCAATATTTTAGAGTGATTGGATTTTTTTTCAGAAAGTTATCACTTCTGAATTAAGTGACATTTTCTACAATAGAGCACCGAAGTAGTTCTAAGCCTAACGGCTAGTTTTTTCTCTTGTGGATCCTTCTTGTAACTTGCAGATCCTTACGGTGTGATTCAAATTATTCCATGGAGTGTTTTTTACCTTAATTTTGGTCCACACTTCATCCTATGTGCCTACCGAGGATAAATTCAAATTGAAGGCCGACTTATTTCATGCACATGTTATATTTTCCTTCATTAGAGATTGTAATGATCTTTGGCTAACGTGGATGATTCTAGATCCCTGGATATGATATAAATCATTGTAACTGATCATTAGGTTAGTAGTAGTATTAGTTTTAGAAGTAGTTTTATAGGGGATTTGATATGTAAAAATTTAGCTCAAATTAAGGAGCATATAGGAAGAATATATTTTGAACATGTTGTATTAGGCTTGTGAGCCCAATCTGTAAACCTGGATGTTGTCGGCTAATTGTAATTGAAATTTTTTATAATCTGAATGATTGAATCTATATTTTCCTCCATCGTCCATGTTGCTTCTATTGTGTAACTCTTGTTGCACGGTCTGGACTGTTCTCTTTGAGGACCCTCCTATCGTGATTGCACCAACCTTGATGCATCATATCTATGTGTGTTATCAAACATAAGTTAAGTAAGCTCTTTATGTCCCCAATATCTGATAAGTGAAACATCATCAATCTCTCATCATTATTTCTAATAAAGTCTCAATAGATCATGGACTTGTTGGATCCTCTTTTCATCATCTAACTTCTTCTTTCTTCTCTTTGTGCTAACATGGTATCATGACAATCAACCAAACATCATCAATGTATCCATCCTGCATCCACAAACTGTCAGCATACTGCATATCATTCATATCATATATAATAGGAAACACCAATCATTTTACATGCATTGCATTTCCATCATTGCACCATAATATAGATTGGTTACTCTAAGCATCTCATAAACCATACATTTGCATCCATTGCATAATCATATAGGCATTATCACATCATCCATACATGCATCATCATATTATGCATAGAAAAGATACTGAAAAAGAAAAAGATCATCCCATACATCTCATAATCATAACACATCACATCATCCATTTTTCATTATCATTTGGGGCATAATATAGATCTGTTAGTCTAAACATCTTAGAATCATTTGCATACCATAAACATTTTCATCCATACATCCATATCACAAACATCATCACCATAAAAGTGCATAGAAATAATACAGAAAATAAATGCATCCATAACATCCATGAACATCTGCATAATCATCCATCACATAAATTAAAATCTATACATCTTATCACATCATATAGAATCACATTACATATACATAGAACATCAAATGCATCCATCCTTTAGGCATAAATAAAGTGAACACATCGCATCATAAATCAATCATATCCATATCATATATATCAAAAAATCATCACTGTCATGGTACAAATCTGACTCAAGTGTATGTATATCAATCAGGATACAATGCCCATAGGCTATCAAAAACAAATTCTATGAGTCTGTCTCAAAAAAGGAATCAAGCATTGATCAAAATTGTACATAGTTGTTGTTATGGTAGAATCTAGCAATGCTCGATTCACGGATAACCCCCCTATGAAACTTGTCTGTTTCATAGGTTTGTGATGTTCAAGCATGCAAAATGAGGAAAATTTCAATCCATCTCATATTATGTTCCAAAATCTCAAACAGTCCATTTGAGTGTCCTCCCCCTTTTGTCTTTCGAAGAGCTTCGAAATGAGCATCTTCATCAGTTTCCAGCATTTGGCAGTTGTGAAAATTGGAAAAAGTGTAGGAGCATTGATTTGCAGTGCTCTTACATGTTGAGTTTGAAAATTTTATAAGTCCTTCAAGTGCACAAGTGCTAAAAAATCAGCGCTTGTGCATTTTTGTTCAATTTCAGTCTTTTGTGCACAAATACTAAAAATCAGTGCTTGTGCATTTTTTTCAAAGTCATTCTTAAGTGCACAAGCGCTAAAAATAAACACTTGTGCATTTTTGTTCAAAATTCAGTCTTTTGTGCACAAGCGCTAAAAATTAGCACTTGTGCATTTTTGTCAAAGTCAGTCTTTTGTGCACAAGCATTGATTTTTAGCGCTCTTACATATTTCATGCCTTAGTCATTTTTTGGCACATGTAGGAACGGAGATGTTTAGCGCTTCTACATCTCAAAACTCAAGTCACATGTAAAAGCTTTGATTGTTAGCGCTCTTACATATTTTATGCCTTAGTCATTTTTTGGCACATGTAGGAGTGGGGTTTTTTAGTGCTTCTACATCTCAAATCTCAAGTGTTCTTCCCACATACAGAAGTGTTTATTTTTATCGCTCTTACATATTTCATGTAGAAGATCTATTTTTTATCGCTCTTACATGAAACTACCAAGTCCTTCAATATATTGAAGTGTTGTTTTTTAGCGCTTTTACACAAAATACAATTTCCTTCCAAAACATGCCAGAGCATTGTTTTTCAATGCCCTTACAAGTGAAATAATCTCTCTAAGTGTAGGAGCGCTCCTACACATTTGGAATTTTTCCCCTTAAACACTTCAAAATCACTCTATTTTCACTCCAAACACCATTTCTTTGCTCTTGCTCTTTTTTTCATGCCTAATCCCTTGTTTCACACTTGGTCCACATTGATTGCTTGCTTCACACTTCCCAATGTTATTTTTTCTACTAACACCTATCGATTCACCATCCTTGTAGTTTCTCTCCATATTACATTAAGTGATCCTAAAGGTGACATCTTTTGATCCAGTGAACTTTCTAAGATCCACAAAGAAGTTGTCACACAGCAAGTTGAAGATGCAAACTTTTCAAAAACCTCAATGCATGTCATTTGTGATATACGGCTGACCATTGATAATCTTAGGATGCATATTCACAAGTGCAAGAAAATCCATTCATCTTCTAGAATTTTGATCACAAGATTTCACACCCTTGTAGATTACACAGTTAGCCTAGATGATGCATTCATATAGGAGACCAAGAAGAACTATGAAGACTTTCACACCCAAAGCAAGGAACCATGAAGATTCTTGATCTCTAGTGTTGAACACTTTGATGCTTCCCTTTATGCATCCTATAAATAGTCTTTGACATCTTAAATATCTTTTCAGCAAGTGTAATTACATGCAAAATCTAAGATGTTATCCTACAAAGATGGACAACATTTTGACTTAGTCAAAGTTAGGTGAGATTTCCTAAATTAGCTCACCTAATTTTCCTAATTTTACTCAACTGATTTCCTAGATTTTCTCTTCCCTCTCTTTTATAAATAAGATAGATTTCTATTGTAATCTTGACCTTTAGGATTTTGCAACGAAGTGTTTCTCATTTTGTAACAAATGTATTAAACTTTGTGTTCAACTTTGTGAATCTAAATCTAGTCAATAAAGAAGGAAGTTGCATACCAGACTTTGCATTGGATCAATCATCTTTTGGATTTGATTAAGATTGGTGGTAATTAGTGTGTGAGATCTACGGGATTTGGATAAATCCATGTAGACTTTGTGTTACACTCTTTATTTAGATTTATGTTTATGTTTGAATACTATTGTTGAATGACCTACAAGACTTTGTGCTTGTAATTGTTCATGTTGTTCATGGAATTATTGTATCTAGAAGACTTTGTGCTTCTAATACAACAAACGTTAAATCTCTCACAGATCCATGGGTGAAAAGATATAGAACAAATTTGTGCCTCTATGAGCTTTTCTTTCTTTCTTTTATTGTTATTATTATCA
>VDFB02019625.1:0-13482 GCA_007258455.2 Sequoia sempervirens
GGGAAATGAGAAAGATTCCTTGGAGGGAATAAATGTGAATTAAAATTCACATGCTTGAAAGAATCTAGTGGATAAGACAAAGTTCCCAAAAGGTGGGAATTTGTCACATGTGATTTGATATGACAAGTCAAAGATTCTAGAAGGTGCATGGGAAAAGGGGATTCTAGGAGGAATAAAAGTGGATTAAAAATTCACATGGAGAAGAGAGGAGTCTCAGATGAATAAAAAGGAATTAAAAATTCCTTGAGAGATGGGGAGAGTTGACCAAGGTACTAATTAGGTTTAACTAATTAGTAATTAGAGGATAATTAGGGGTTAATGAGGATTAGAAGCCAACTTGTAAAAGTTGGAGGATGTGACACATCCTAATCAAGGATTAGGCATGTGCACATTCTTAATGAAGAGATTAGGAGATGGATTAGGATTAGATGAAAATGACATGTGAGGAATTAAATAAATGTAATATTTATTTAATTCATTTGATGAAAAGGGGATTAAGGAGGGTAGGGTATTTAATTATTAATTAAATACCTTAGGGATTTGGCAAAATTAAGGATATTAATTAAATAATAGTAATATTACTTAATTAACTCGGATAAGAGGATGTTTAGATGAAAACGTGATAAATTTTGATAAATTAAGTGTCCAAATTTGGATGTCTACATATATATATTATAATATATACATATTTATTATATATATATATAAAATATATATATATATATATAATATATCCATATATATTATATATAATATATATATATATAAATAAATAAAATTTGAAACCCGAACAATTGCAAACAAAAGCCAAACACATCCATGGACTGTGGTTGGGCTACATTCGCAACCAACTCCACATTGGGGCGCATGCTATGGAAGGTAGCGACACTGCCTCCACATGGGCAGTTGTGGGGGTAGGCTCCTAGCCTTCCTCACCAATTTTTGTGTATATTTTTTTGAGAAAAAGCAATTCACCGTACGATGATAAAAAATATATAAGTTTTTTTTTTTAAAATAATTTCCAATGGGAAATTATTACATATCTGTGAGATATACAAACAAATGTTAAATTTTTATTTAGATGTATATATTTGAATATATATATATTGAAAACAAAAAATCCAATTGATAGCTTGAGAAGAGAAAATTTTAACAAAAGTTTTCCACAAAAGAATATTTCCAATTTTCATAGAAAAAAGTTTTTCTACAGTTTCAATTTAATTTTAATAGAGGTTCTACAATTTAACTATAATTTCTTTAAGGATAAATCCATTTCTAAAACACAATTCTATTAGAGGATCTAAAATATTTTCTACAGAGGCTGTAAATATTCTCGGAAATCTTTTAAAAACAAAAGTGTCTACAAATAATGAAAACCTCTTCTAGAGGAAACGTTTTCAATTTTCAACACAAATATAATTTAAATAACCTTTTCAAATTAAATTTACAAAATAATAAAGAACCTATTCCAGAATATTTGTTGATTTGAAGTTTGATGCAAAGCTTCCCTTTAATTTCCAACTTTTCCAAAGCCTTTTCCCAGAAGAATTACCCCTTTCCAGAGAACAGAAAAATAATCCAGAACCAAAAGAATTGCAACAATTTAACTAGATCCCCAAACTTTTTTGAGAACTTTTAATATTAAAATCTAAAAACCCCAAAACAATTCAACCATTTTCAACATCCTCTTTTTCTTCTGTGAAAATAACTTCCTTTCTTTTCCATTTTAATAATTCTCTCCAAGAATCAGTTTTCAACTACCGTAGTAAATATCTTCTAACTTCCAGTTACAAAACAAATATCTTTTCTACAACAACCACATATATTTCAAAAGATTTTTTACAAATATTATGCATTTGAAATTTAAATAGCTTATTCATTTCAAATCAAATTTAATATTTTAATTAAAATCACTTTATAACATAAATTAAATTAATTAAATAACCAATCACAACATTTATAAATTAATTCTCACAAATAAACCTTGCACAATAAATAAAATAACAAGGAAAACATGGATATAGAATACGATCAATACATGTACTGACGACACACTGTACTAGGGTAAAAATTTGACTAGGTAACCCGTTCCTATCTCCCAATCAACATTATTGTTGGGTAGTGGGCACCCTTAGACCTGTGAATCCAGGTGAGGCCATTGTCCTGTACCTACAAACCTGCAAACAAAGCATATGTTGTACATGTATCTAGATAATAAATCATACACACAGTAAGGAGAGAATCATGGAATCATATGACACTCACATGTGAGTGATGCAATCCCATTCCCTTCACTAATATAGTATCATAATAAACCGACGAACTACAACTTCAATTAAAATACAGATGAGCATTTATCAATCACTCAAATAATCACTTAAAACTAACATAAAGCATATCATAAACCATCAATATAGTGTATCATCTCATCAATAGAGATCTATCATCGCTCCACTATCGGTGATCGAATAACAATAACATAAAATATGGTCTATCAATGTATCTGAACTATTAGAGAAAACATAGCAAATCATAGGAGTGTTACATAAGGAACATGCTATTATACAGTATGTTTGTCGAAACCAAGTTTATACAAGGATTTGTGTACACATGTATCTATGTAACAACAAATATATGGCATTAAAAGTAAAACACAAAACCCACTCTCATTTTCCTCCCTTCCATATTGGCGTCATGAAGCCTCATGGACTCTAGCCAAACCCCCAAGAAAGAAAAGCATGAAACAACCATGAGAAATTTTGTGGAGTTTCATCATACGTCATAGAATAACAAAGATGGGGAAACTCCAATGTTTTCATATATAATATCTGATATTGTTGTGTTTTACTTACTATGGAAACTTTAAGGAAAATGGGTATCCTAGTTTTTGAATACTTTTGCATGCTTTATCCTAGTTCCTACAAATGAAATACAAGGGTATGTTAGTGCAGAGGCAAGCAAAATAAAAGAGGAACCATAAAAAGTAAGTATATGGGTAAAATTAATATATACAATGTGAAGCTAAAAATAATGAATAATTTTTACAATTAGTTAACCGAATCTATCTATTGACAATGGAAATTTTTTGTACTTACATGCACTATTAATGGTGTTTAACAAGGGCGAGCTGCATTGGATCGAGTTGTAGGAGCATAAAAGAATTTGGAATAGATAGTTTACAATACACTAATTTTGCTGAATGTCTATTGTATTTGTGCATAAATATAAATAGAATAATATAGATATACAATAAAAGAGGTTAGCACTATTTGTTGTAAATAGAAAGAGATAAAATGTAACATTTTGAATGTATGGCATCTTGGTAAAGAATTTTCAATAAGTAATCTATTGGGGAAGTTGAAAAGAGAGTTGTGGAAAGAATGACAAATGTAATGGATAAAATAGAGTATGGCTTTGGTAGAAAAGTACATGGGAGAATTTGTGTGTCCATGTATATAACCAACAAGAAATATATGATGGTGGAAGGAAAAAATAGTAAACCCATGCTCATTCTCCTCCCTACCATATTATCATCATGATGCCTCATGGGCTCTAGCCAAACCCCCGAGAAAAACAAGTAGGTAAGGTCCATGGAAAATCTCATGGACTCCTATCATATATCACACAATAAGAAACTTGGGGAAGGACGGGTGTTTTGAAACAAGTTCTGTAAAATTGTAGTGTTTTTTTTGTGGTCTCACAAAATGAAAAAAAATAGATATCCTGATAAAGAATTAGCATAATCCGGGTTTGAGGATGGCTATAGAAAAGATAGATAGATGGGTATATGGAATGGTGCAATAATTAGAAAGTTACATCTAACCTCACAGTGTAAGTTAAAATGTACCTATATTAAAAATACAATTCAATATAAGGAAGAAGATAGTAAAAAGGTCATCCGAGATTGACAAGCCAATTTATTTTACATAGACCATCTCTTGGAATACATGATGCACAATTTCTTTGGAGATGGAAAAAGAGATATCATAGGAAATATGTTGATGCAAAAAGTGAAATCTATGTAATAGTTGGCTTCTCAATTCAAAATTCAAGCTACTAGATAAAATAGAGAAATTGTAAAAGAACTATAAGGAAAACACTTTAAGAATTAGAGATAAATGACAGATGATTGAAACCCACATGAAAAATATTGATACAAGACAAGCAGTCTATGTAAGGGTTGGCTTGTCTAATCAAAATTGCTCACATAACCAAACCTTACCATTCTTGCTTTGGTATGTCAGTGGAGACAACTACCCTGCTTGTAAGCATGTGTGGAAGCTCTACCACTATCATAAGCAACCACGGGTAATTTGTTCGAGGGGAGCTTGGTATATGAGAAATAGAGATATCATGGAAACATATTGATATAATATTTGGGGTACATTGTTGGTAGTAGTGTTGAAGAAAAATAGAGAGGTGTATGGGAGGTGTTAGAATAACACTTGTTGGTGCACTAAATATTATAGATAGAAAGTAAATTTTATTGGGTTCCCCAAAGCTTGTAGGCAGGATACATATGCATGTATGTAGTGAATTCCTCAATCAATATATAAAATATACATATAGGCAGATATACATATCCATATATCGGTGAGGAGACAATGTGGCTCGTTTGACAATACAACTATATATATAGCAATAGCCTGTCCATACAAATGTATACTATGTTTATTTGTATTTATCTGGACTGCGATTTTAAATAGAGTTTAAAATAGCATATATAAGTATTATTTACGTTGTGAGAAAATTGCTACAATACAACCATAGCATTTAATAATATAGCATTGATATTTTTTAATAATAGAGCATTGAATCATACAATATGTGTAACATATTCATAATGCCACAATGGCTCTTTTGACAATGCAACTAAATCAATATATTTTCTTGCATATTTTTTAGTATAATTTCCCACATTGTAACATTGAATATTGCATTTACTTCCTCTTGAACCATCACACAATGATGCCAAGATGCATTAATCATCACATCAGCAAACACTTTCCATTCTACCTCCTACCAAAGCACAGCCACCTCCACCACATCCCACATAATTATAAAATCCATTTAAGAACCAGGGAATTCTTTGTGACTACGGTTTGATTCAGAAACCCGAGGTGTATTAATAGTTTAGGCGATAAAATGAAATGGCAATGATTGAACAAAAATACAAATAGAGTAGAAATGCAAATTATTACACCTGGAATTGTTTTGTACATTTCAATGCTCATTTCCTTGACTGACCTCTCTATCTGACTTGAAGCTACCTTTAAAAGTTGGTATTTAGTTATTTAACGTCCAAAGCTCTTATTTTTCATTAACCAATTGAATGTTTGTGTGCATTTGGATTTGGGATTGTGAATTTAATATCTTCATGGTAAAATAACAAACTCTGACTAAGCCTCTTATAATAGCTTGTTGATCTGATTTAGAATGAAAAAACTATTCTGAGTCATGAAACTATCAAATTTCAAGTACCACTACCTCGGGACTTGCTTAAGCCCATACAAGCTCCACTTCAATCTGCAACACAAATGCTCTTGACCTTGTTTCACAAAACCTTCAGGCTGCTCCATGTACAGCTCCTCCTCAATGTCACCATGAATAAATTCTTCTTTGATATCAAGTTTCTCAAGCTCGATATCCCAAACAGCTGGCATGCCTAAAACAACACAAATTGTTTGCATTTTTACAACTGCGAAAAAGTTTCATTAAAATCAATACCTTTTTGCTAAGAAAAACCTTTCACCACTAATCTGGCCTTGTATCTTTGACATCCTCCATCTTCCTCTTTCAAATGGTAAACACATTTTTTTTTCAAAAGCTTTCAATTTGGCAAGAGAGGAACCGAATCCCAGGTATTATTGACTCACAAAGACTCCATTTCTTCATTCATAGCATCCATCCATTTGGTTGAATTTGCAACTTTACACGCTTGTTTAAATGTGGTTGGATCTACTTGATTAGACAGAAAAAGTACATAATCCTCATACTTTGAGGGTCTCTTCTTCTCACAAGTTGATCTTCGCAGTGGAGGAGCTTCATTTAGATGTAAATTTTGTAACTGAGATTGAACTCCCTCTAGATCAAAATTAAAAGTTGTCCTTCTCTATGCATTATCCCCAATATTTTGACCTTTGTCTAGATGAAACAACACATCCAAAGCCTGAAGTGGTGCATCAGGAGGTTGAAGTGGGGCATACATGCCCTGAAGTGGCACATCCATGGGATTTAATGGTGCATCCAAGGAATTTAATGGTGCATCCATGGTAGGAAGTGGCACATCCATGGGATTAAATGGTGCATCCATGGAATGAAATGGTACATCCATGGCCTGTAATGGAGCATCCATCATAGATGGTTTGGTAGGCATAGCAGGAAGGGGTTGAGAGAATAAGGATAAATGAATAGTGGCTTTTGCCTCAGGCTGTGTAGGAAACGGGTCATGGGGATGAAATGGCTGTATAGAAGGGTGCACAACATGTGAGGTAACAAGAGGAGAAGAGAAATTTATAGTGAATGAATTTTATCTAACAGAAGGAACATATCCATTATCAAGCATATCAAACTGAATAAAATTATTTGAAGAAGCACTTTGTTTTTGCAAACCTGGAAATGCCTTCTCATTAAAAACATCATGACTATGAATGATTTTCTTTGCAATCGGATCCCACAGCTAGAAACCAAACTAATCTTCACTGTAACCAAGGAAAATGCATCTCTTGGACTTGAAATCTAACTTTTTCCTCTGCTCCTTTGGAATATGCACAAACAATTCACAACCAAAGACATGCAAATGATTATATGAAATCCTTTTTCCAATCCACCTCTCCTCAAAAATATCAAATTCCAATCAAGATGAGGGAGCTTGATTGATCAAATAGACTATAGAGTTACATGCCTCTACCCAAAACTCTTTTCCTAAACCAAAATTGGAGAGCATGCAATGAGCTCTCTCTAAAATAATCTGATTTAGCCTCTCAGCTGCACCATTCTCCTAAGGTGTTAGTGAAACCACTTTGATTCTTCGAATGCCATTGTCTACACAAAACGTGTCAAAATCCAAAAAGAAAACACACCCACATTATCAGTTTTGAGATATTTAATTTTAGTTCCAATTTTATTTTCAACAAGAGCTTTTAAAGCTTGAAATTTTGAAAAATCTTCTAATTTTTTATTCAACATATAAATCCAAATTTTGTGAGTGCAGTCATCAAGAAAATTTAGACATGATTTTCATCTCCAAACAATGTTACCTCTGTAGGAACAAACACATCAAAATGCACAAGTTCCAATGGAGTGGTTTTAGAATCATGGTCTGTCTTCAAACAAATACTTTGGCTCTATTTTCCATAAAGGAAATGTTCACAAAAATCCAAATAAATGGATTTTATGCCTGGAAGTTGTCCTTGGTGCAATATAACTTCAAGTCCTTTTTTGCTTATATGCCCAAGCCTCTTGTGCCAAATTTCAAAACTATTGTCCACAACTATCAAAGCTACTCCAACATCATTATGGCATTCTAAAACATACAATCTTCCCAATTTCTTTACCTTTGTAAGCACCAACACACCTTTGGTTACTTTCCAAAAATCTAAACCAAAATTAACATTGAACCCTTGAGTATACAACTAACATATAAAAATGAAATTTATTTGTAGTGTAGGAACATGCTTCATGTCCTTCAATAACCATTTATTACCATTTCTCAAGGATAATAGCACATCACCCATTCCTACAATATCGCATTCCATGTTATCTCCAAGAAAAACATTGCCAAACATACCTTCCTCGTAATTGATAAAAGCACTCCTGCACAGAGTAGCATGAAACGAAGCACCATAGTCAAGTACCCATGAATCAATAGTCGTGTTACTTGCGGATAGAATAAAAACACCATTAGCAACAAAATTAACTTCATTGTTACTCACCTTATCTTGAGCCTTTTTAAAATTCGAGAACATTTTATTTGTGTCCCAGTTTCCCACAAAACAAACAAGCACCATTTCATCCTCTAAACTTAGATCATTTTTCTGATTTTGATCTTCTACGATCTTTATTCCATCCTTGTTCTTGACTTATCCCTCTATTTTCGGTGCTTACAATGTTTAAGACATTATCAGAAGAAGGCTCTTGATGTTTCCTTCTCATATCTTCACTGAGAAGAGTGGCTACAACATCATCGAATTTTAACTTTCTTTTGGTAGCCATTGAAGTGCTCACTGCCATTGCCACACCTTCCCAGCTATTCGGTAAGGAATTTAATAATAAAATAGTCTTTATCTCCTCATTTAAGTTAATACCCACATAAATTAATTAGGTGAATAATGTATTGAATTCATTTAAATGATTTGACATAATACCCCCTTCTCACATTTTCAAATTATACAATTTCTTCATGATGAGTACCTTATTCAAAACTGATGCAATCTCATATAGTGAAGATAATTTGTCCCACAACTCCTTCATTGTCATCTCAGCTCAGACACTGAAGAGCATGTTGTTGGCTAGTGATAAGAAAATAGTTTCCTGAGCTTTCATGTTGGTCTTCTCCCCATCTTCATCTGACATTGAACCCTTTCCTTTGTTTTTTTTTTAGCAAAGAAATTATGAGTTCTTGCTTGATCAACAATTACTCCATTTGAACTTTCCATAATCCAAAATTTTGACCTGAAAAATTCTCTATCTTCCATTTTTCTACTTCTTCCATGGCTCTAGATATTCTTCAATGATCTCCCAATGAACCAAGTTTGCATTGAGCTTCTTCACCAAGCTCTTATACCAATTGTTGAATTTAAAAATAGTAGAAAAACAAACAAAAGAATGCACCAAAAGAGGAATGAAGAATACAAAAAAAAACACAAAAGAAGATTTTTTTTTAACATGGTTCACCAAATTGGCTACATCCACACTAAGCAGGGAATGCTCTTTGTATTCATTAACAGTAATAGATTTTTACAACATTCTTCACCAGTATTTATCAAATACATCTTCAACCAGCATAAAGCTTCATTACATCTTTGTACAGAATATTCTCCAAATGAAAAGACATGCACATGAGTGGGAGGATGCAAACACAAATATTCTTGTATTTTCTAAACACAGCAGCAACAGTTACATATTCTCACTAGTCCCCAGACTTGGATTCACACGTGGCCAACAATTCTTATAGTCACAAAGTTTTTAAATAGGTATTTCAACTTGCTTATTGTATAAGCCATTTTCATAAATTGGTTAATCTCTCATTTCCTATTAAAGATCTATAATATGTTAGAAAATTTCTATATATTGTTGGAATTATAAAAGACACAAGAAGATTAGACAATAATTTTCTTCTATTGATATCATTATCTGTCAAGAAGTTCATATATCATATTTTATTGCTTATAAAAGATCTACAAGTTGTTAATCATGTTTAGGCCACAATAGTTTATTTGGTTTATGTGTGATCTATTTTAGTTTTAGTTTTACGTTTCAATGGATACTTTTAGAAACTACCCAGATTTTTACAGACAACCAATTGTGAGAAAAAGTATTGATTTTAGGATTTTGTTTTTGGATAAGCTTTAAAAATCATTATCTAACAATTCAAAAACATATTGAAAAATAAAATCAAAATTATCTTTAATGAATCTTACAATTCACTTTTGACTAGGATAGGTAATGCTCATGGTTTTCCTCATTAGCAATTTATGATAAATTTTCTCATAATGTGTTATGTGAAATATGAGCAATTCTAGAACAATGGATATAAAGAAAATATAATATAAATTACAGAGATAAGTTATATTATTTTTTATAGGAGATTTTAGAATATTTATAAGTTAATTTATTTAATATCTCTTTGATCAATGGGTATTTGTAGGATCATCATGGAAAAAGCAAGCCCTTAAGTGGCCAAAAATTTAGAAAAATTAGAGTTAGGCAACTTGACATAAATATTTGAATAAGTTATCTATATTATTTCAAAAATATGTAAAAATAGAATCCTTAGAAAATTGAATGTAGTTTTAAAAATACTAGGTTTATTTTAAAAAAAAAATCTATTTGGTGAAAATTTGAAATTTCAATGCAGTAGTACTTAAATTTCAGGGAAAAAATAAGAAGTAGGTGTTTGTCTCACCACCCTAACCACAATAAATGATAATATTTTTTTATAAGATTATAGATATAAGTAGAGGACTCATGTCCTGATGTGATGCATATTTTTTTGTAATTCTTTTCCAAGTAAATAATTAATTACGACTTTTTTATTATAACTTTTAAAAAATATAAAAACCCATATGTCTAATCACCTTAACTTGGTTAAAACTTCATGAAATTCAATTTTTTTTCTAATCCAACAATATGCAAAGCATAGAATGTGATGCATGTTTTGGATTCAAAAAATGTGACATCGTTTGAAACCTATAGATGTGTTTCAATCAACCTAACAATTAGGACTTTATTCATTATTCAAATAGAAAATGAATAATAATTATTTATTAAATTCAAAGTAAAGCATAATTTATATTGGTGGAAAGTTGGGAATATCCTTTAAAAACCCTTTTCATTTCATCAATTTTGGGTAAAAAAAAGTCATCAACCACATACCCTAAACATACCCATCATAATCCTATAGATACCCAATATTAAAAGGTATATATTCTTCCAAAATTATTTGATATATAATTCCTATTAATATTAAAATGAGCAAAGAAACAAAATAGAAAACAAAAATATAAAGAACAAGACACGAGACACAAATTTTATAGTGGTTCAACAATTGTCTACATCCACTTTCAAGGGATTCTCAATATATTTCATAACAGTCTCTTGCACATCTTCATAAAACACTCTTCACTAGTATATATCCTCATACAACATAACACTTAAAAAGTTCTTCTTCTAGAAGATCCCCAAATGCAAAACATGCACAGGAGGAGATTGTTGGTGGCAAATAGAATATTGTAGTTTACTAAACATAGCCAATTTGTAAGACTTGGCTTCACACGTAGCCAACAATCTTCCACTTGAAGACAAGTCATACCGGAAAGAAGAATGCACAAAGATATCCCCTATGCTCAGGCGTATCACACCACAACTAGGCCAATCAAAGATTTTAATTTCACCAAATCTTGTTTAAGAATGCTTTGGATGAGCCTCGCCCAAAGCACGTTAGATTTAATAACCTCCATGGATTTTAAACTTTCCATTTCTTCCTCGGAAATGCACATCCAAAAATTCAATTTCCATTATCTCCAATAGTTTTTCCTCTGTTTGGATGAAACGATGCATCCACTACCTGAAATAGTGTATCAACAGCCTGAAGTGGTGCATCCATGGCATGAAACAATGAATGCACACCCTAAAATGGTGCATCCATGGAATGTAATGGAACATCCATGGCAGGAAGTGGCACATCCATGGAATGAAATGACATATCCATGATATTTACGTATGTGGGTGAATCAACACCAAAGCACATATGTAACATGTCTGCCAAATACATAGCAAGAGATATTTTTGCATCAGTTCCTCTCTTCTAGTTATCAGATTGACTCAATTAGTGGTTCCCTAGACATCATCAAGGATCTTAATATGGGTTGTAAAAAGTACAACTCTGCTTTAATCTCCTACCCTCTGAAGAAATTCCATCATCTTTGTTAGCATCTTTAGGCCTTCAACCTATGTAACATCATACCCTTTCTCAAGCTCCACACCCAATGCCATAGCCTTTTCCTGGTGCTGCATTTCTAAAACTACTCTCTTATATGTTTCCTGAGAAGCGAATTCTATAGCCTCTTCCTCTTCATTTTGCCCCCTCTCAGCTTCAGTTGCATCTCTTTGCAAGAGCTCAACATTAACAGTATGATGCATCTCCACATTAGCAACCTCCTCACATGTCTCTACACCATCTTCCTGATCTGCCTGGGATTTGAATAATCAATTAGCATAAACTATTTATGCCTCGGGCTCAAATAATGGATTATGATAAACCATTTTTGCCTCTGGATTCTTGGCCCCCTCCTCAAGTTCATCTTCACTCTCCTAGTTCTAGACTGCATCCTCCTATCCTTGGGAGGCATCCTCCTCATCATGGAAGGAAAAATCCACAGTCTCTCCCAACAATTGCTTCAAACCCTTTTTATTATATTTTCTCTTTGGTTGAATCCTCCTTATTTGTCCATCCATGCCACCAATGAACATGGTGTTTCATTTCATCTTTCACTTGCATGGAATCACCATCAAACTCATCATTTTCAGGATCTGAATCATGGCTCATTCTTCCAACAAGGTCTCATCCTCTAGAAGAGCATTTATCACAACTGAATAAGCAACAATAGACTTTCAAAGAATCTTCCACATACACAACATTATTCTTTGCTAAATCTAAATTGTCAAGAAATTCTTCAATAAAAAAATCATCCTCATCATCTTCATCATCTGAAACTCCCACTTCAGCCTGTCTCTTCACTATATAAAAGAATTTAACTCTAGGATCTAACACCCAATCATCTTCCATCTCTGCTTCAATACTTCTCCATAGCTCTAAAAATTCTTCACTGATTTCTAGCACCGAGCTTTGGGCTCTGATACCAATTGTTAATATTAAAATAAGCAAAGAAAAAAAATTAAAAACATAAAAATAAATAACAAGACACGAAACACAAATTTTATAGTGGTTCAACATTTTCTTGCATCCACCTTTAGGGGATTCTCAATATATTTCATAATAGTCTCTTGTACATCTTCATCCAACACTCTTCACTAGTATATATCCTCATACAACATAAGGCTTAATAACATCTTCTTCTAGAAGATTCCCAAATGCAAAACATGCACAGGAGGAGACTGTTGGTGGCACAAAGAATATTGCAGTTTACTAAACATAGCCAGTTTATAAGACTTGGCTTCACATGTAGCCAACAATTCCTTATATGTACTTTTAAAAATTTGAACCTCACCGAATGAGACATTTTGTGACCTTTTTTTAATCAATTCATATAGTCAGTAGTTATTTTCTTTTTATTTTTTGTATATCATGTTTCTGAGTGAAACATTCATTCATTTTTAAAAACTTACAATACATATGGTTCGTGTAGTTATTTTCTTTTTAGGTTGTGTTTATAGATCTAAAAGTCAGTTGTGGCCAAGAAACTAAATCTCACCCCTCAGAAATTCCAAGTTTGGTTTCAAAATACAAGGAAAAAGTGATTATCTCCCCCATATAGTAATTCATTTCATCAAGTATTTAGTATAATTATGAGGACTAGAAAATCAATTTATTTCAATAAAATTTGTAGGAGCAAGTTGAAACAAAATGAAATGGAGGGTAAAGAGTGGAAGGGATAGTACAATGCACTAAGAATGGAAAACAAAATATTGCAGAAGAGTTGTAAAAAATTAAGGATCTGGAAACACTTTCTCTATCGGACAATACATTTCCCACAACATCTCTAATGGTGTGTCCTTCCTGTCAAAGAGTTTTGATGGTTA
>VDFB02019626.1:0-12917 GCA_007258455.2 Sequoia sempervirens
TTGCCAGGTTTTCATCAAGACAACCTTACCAACAGTGCACTAGGTATCCTCAAGTATAGAATCGCCCGAGATGGATGTTGTTCATGGGCTCCTCCAACATATCTCCTCTTGGTGTAGACAACCAGTATGCTCCTGTTCCATAGACTGATATAATGACATAAGGTCCTATCTAGTTAGGTTCAAACTTTCCCTTCTTTTCTCTGTCTGCTTGATTTCTAGGGTTTTCTTGTAGGACCAAGTCTCTGATCTGGAAGACTCTAGGCTTAACCCTGTGATTATAGTTCCTAGACATTCTTTGTTGATAGGTTATCAAATGATTGACAACTTGTTGTCGACGTTCATCAAGTAGCTCTAATTCTTGAAGTCTAGAGATCCTGTAATCCTCATATGAAATGAGTCCCTTTAGTGAAACTCAAAGGGATGGAATTTCTACCTCGATAGGTAATATTGCCTCTAATCCATAGACAAGAGCATATGGAGTAGCTCTTGTTGGTGTTCTGATGCTAGTCCTGTAAGCCCAAAGAGAAGGGTTAAGCTGAATGTGCCAATCACGCCCTACCTCATTTACAGTCTTCTTGAGAATCTTTAGGATTGTTTTCTTTGAAGCTTCTGCCTGTCCATTACCTTGAGGGTAGTAAGGGGTTGAAAAGCAATGTTGGATGTGGAACTTTTCACACAGCTCTTGGACATCTTGGTTCTTGAAAGGCCTGCCATTATCTGTGATGATCGACTAGGGTATCCCATATCTACAAATGAGATAATTAAGTATGAAGGATGATATCTGCTTCCCCGTGATTATGGTTGAGGGAACTGCCTCCACCCATTTTGTAAAATATTTTGTTGCTGTGATAATGAATTTATGTCCATTAGATGAAGATGGGTTAATTTTCCCTACCAAGTCCAATCCCCACTGACAAAATGGCCATGTAGATGCGAATGGATGGAGCTCTTGTGCTGGTGCATGTATAAGATTGCCATGAATCTAACATTTTTGACATCTCTTAACAAACTGGTAAGATTCTTTCTCCCATGTCTTACGACGATAATACCCCAACGAAGGAGTTTCTTGGCTAAGATAATCCTTGAATGTGTTCCGGCGGACCTCATGTAAAGCGGAAGTAGATTCGTTATGTTCTAAACAACGTAGAAGAGTACCATCTAGGCCTCGACGGTAAAGGGTGTCAGCAATAATTGTATGTTTGGCAGATTGGCGTATGAAGTTGTGCTTTTGGTTGCGAGAAAGATCTAGTGGTAAGATGTTATCTTTTAGGTAAGTACAAATGTCTCCATAAATGGAAGATTGATCACTATCCAAAAGGCTTATGGTTTGCGATTTGGGATTTGCATATGCAGGATTTGACACTTGTTCCACAATAAATTGATAATGATCTTGTGTTTCAGGCATTTGTAGAAGAGATGCTATTGTGGCCATGGCATCTGCTGCTTTATTCTCTGATCTTGGTATCTGCTCAAATTTGATATCTATGAAGTATTTTCTTAGATCATCTACCAGTCTCTTGTATAAAATCAGTGTGTCATCCTTAGTTTGGTAATCATTGTTGACCTGCTAGATGATTAACTGAGAGTCTCCATACACCTGTAGTTCTGTGATTTTCCAGTCAATAGCCACTTTAATTCCAAGGATTAAAGCTTCATTTTCTACCACATTGTTAGTGCAATGAAAGGTAAGCCTGTAAGATCATGGAATTGTGTGCCCAAAAGGTGTGACAAATAAAATTCTTGCCCCCGATCCATGTTGTGTGTGGGATCCATCAAAGTAGAGTTGCCATGGTTGTGTTGTAATGTTGAGGATATCCACATCAGGAAATTCCATGGTCATAGGATGACCATCTGACAATGGAGCTTCTGCTAATTGGTTGGCAATGACTTGTCCTTTGATAGCTCACCTTTCAACATACTGAATGTCAAACTCACTGAGGAGCATGACCCACTTTGCCAACCTTCCTGTTAAAGCTGCTTTGCTCAGTAAATACTTGAGGGGACCAATTTTGCCAATGAGCTTGACAGTGTGAGTGAGCATATAGTGTCGCCAATTTTGTATTTGCAAACACTTTAGCTAAACATGATTTTTTCAATAGAAGGTGTAGTTTACTTCATGTCCATTGAGTGTCCTGCTGATATAGTATATTGCCTGTTCCTTTCCTTCTCTATCCTCTTGTGCTAGCAAGGCTCCTAAAGAAATATCTATTGTTGCGATATATAGCAACAATTTCTTGTCTTTACTGGGTGGCACAAAGATTGGTGGTGTCATTAAATAATGCTTGATTTGATTGAAAGTATTCTCACACTATTCATCCCATTTAAAAGACACATTTTTATGCAAAATATGGTTTAATGGATGACACCGATCTGCTAGTTGAGAGATGAATCTTCTGATGGACTGTAGTCAGCCTTGTAGAGATCTTAATGTACTAATATTCTTAGGAGGTGGAATTTCCACAATGGCTTTAACTTTTATTTGGATCTACTTCAATTCCTTTTTGTAGAAACTATGTATCCAAAGGAGTTTTGCTGATGTTACTCCAAAGGCACATTTCTTAGGATTTAATCTGACTTTAAATTTCTCCAACCTGTCAAATATTTTGGCCAGTATCTCTAGATGTCCTTCCCTGGTGTGAGATTTGGCTAAGATATCGTCCACATAGTCTTCCATGAAGGTGTGCATCATGTCATGGAAGATTGTTGTCATAGCTCGCTGGTATGTAGCTCCTGCATTCTTTAACCCAAAAGGCATGGCGTTCCAGCAAAAGGTGCCCCATGGACATGTAAATGTTGTCTTTTCTTGGTCTTCAGGAGCTATTTTGATTTGATTGTATCCTAAAAATCCATCCATGAGTGATAGCATTTGATGGCCAGCTGTTAAATCTACAATCATGTCTATGTTTGGCAAAGGAAAATCATCCTTTGGACATGCTTTATTTAAATCCTGGAAATTAGTACATATTCTGATGGTGTGATCTGGTTTTGAAATAGGTACAATGTTGGATATCCATTCAGCATAATCAATAGATCTGATAAATCCAACATCTAGTAGTTTCTTCAAATCATTTTTTACCAATAATGCAACATGTGGATGCATCTTTCTCAGTTTCTGTTTTACTGGTTTAGTGCCAGCTGGTAAAGATAAGTGATGCATAATAAGATCTGTGTCTAAGCCTGGCATGTTAGAGTATGACCAAGCAAAATTGATGCATCGTTCTTCAAAGAATTTGATAAAATCTGGCTTTTCTGTATCTGTCATGGATGCTGCCAGGTGTAGTATTCTTACTTTCTCTGCTATGCCAATATCAATAGACTGTGCGGGTTCTACCAACACTGATGATCTTTCATGGTAATGTTGTGGGAGGATGTCAAGCCTTCCATCCTTTGGTGCCTCAATGAGGTTTTCACCATTGGATGTGTTCTTTGTTTTTACTATTTTAGGATCAAATACTGCCATAGAATGGTTTTCACCATTAGATCCATTATTTATTTCCATACTTTTGCAACTGAAAGGCTTGGCACCCTCCTGCCTAAAAGTATCATTAAAAGAAGCATTGGTAGAACAAGTATCAGATTCTTCACAGCAAAGGTAGTTAATAATAGTGGAGTCATTGTCAAAAATAGGGAGATTGATGGGGTGTTGGGGTTCCCACTCGATAAGCTCGGGATGCAGTAAAGGCAATGAATCATTAGATGGGTTGAGGTCAGCGATTGTGAAAGCTCAGATGGAAATGTCATCCAAGTTGTTAGTGGTTTTGTCGAGGCCTACAAAGGTATTTTCTTCCACATCATTTATGTCACTCGATGTCTATTCATCTTCGCTTGAGTCATCGAAATTTTGTGTTTCAAAGACAATAGGATTAAAACTCAAGCTTTGACCCTCCTCACATTTGGGGGTATACTTTTTGATAACATCAATCTGGATATCTTCATAGGAAACATCTGATAAGTTGTCCCACTCATATTCATTTGAATCTGTTTCACAGTTATCTCTCATTTGAAGAATACACTCCATAGTTTTATTGGTGAGTTCTGCTCTTGCTTCTTCTATGTATCCTAGTCCAGTTCTGCCATTTTGCTGAATTGTGAGAACTTAGATTGGTTTTGTTACACTTTGTTCCCCTCGTTCAAGAGGTCCTTGTTCTGCTGTATATCCTAGTCCAGTTTTATCCTTATGTTGGAGCGTGAGTGGCTGGATTGGTTCTGTTATGCCTTGTTTCCTTAACCCAAGAGGTCCCTGTCCTGAATATCCCATCTTCTCCAGAATAGTTTTTCCCTTTCCATATTGATTTGTCTCTATGATATTACTCATGAAAGTGGAAGCTTCCTCATCCCTATAAATCCAATCTAGTGTGGCCTTATCTTCTGATTCTTCATCTAAGTTTCCAGCTTTTACAAATCTGCCATCTAATGCCATTGTAGATTGTGCTGATTTTTGGGTGGTTGTAGATGGTTGTCCATACGTTTGTAAGGAGGGTAACATCTGTGATAGAGGAAAGAGTTTCCAACACCATATTCACTTATTCCTTCATCACTTATCTGTACTTTGTTGGTGAATTGGTGTGAGAGTGAAGCCAATTGTTCTTCAACATTTGAAGGGTTAGATTGTGCCACTTTGATCTCTTGTGATTTTGGTTGTCTTGGAAGCCACTTTGATATGAAGCTTTGTTGTTTCTCACCATTAGATGAATCTGATGTGCTAACTTCTCTATTGTGAGGTATCAATGTATCCTGAGATGTTTTCAATGTATGACAAGCTTGGGTGTCATTATAGTCTGCTGTGATTGTTACCTCCTGTCCATTGACAGGAAATTTCAGGCATTGATGATAGGTGGAAGGTATTGCTTGCATATCATGAATCCAAGGATGTCCCAATAGTATGTTGTATGTTAGTTCCCTATCTAAGACTTGACAAACCACATTTTGGACAATAGGTCCCACTTGAATGGGTAATATGATCAATCCTTTAGAGGATCTTTCTTCCTCATCATATGCTTTGATTGTGATTTTTCTTCTTGTATCAATGGCTTCATCTAAGTATCCTAGTGCACGAATCAACTTTAAGGTACAAATATTTAAACCGGCCCCTCCATCTATCAGGACACGCTTTACATGGTGTTTATGGATGAGGACTTAATGTGAAGGGCGGAATTATGTGGATGGGTGAGTGATACATCATCATGTTCAAAAAATGAAAGGCAATGAGGTGTAGATAGATGTCCCACCATAGCTTGGAATTGGCATACATCCAAATTGTTAGGTACCGTGGTTGATACAAGAGCTTGCTCAAGAACTTCTTTGTGTGATGAGGAGATCTTTAAAAGTTCCAAGATGGATATTTGTGCCGATATTTTTTGTAATTGATCGATGAGATTATATTGATTGGAGGGAGGATCTACAGATTGGGGTGATAATGATGCTCCTTTCAATATAACTTTGGACTGTGCCCTTGTTGTGGCATTAACCGGTTGGTGCTCTTGTTTCCCTTTGAGTGTGATTACATTAATTTGGTTTTCAGATTTGTCCATATGTTGTACCAAATTAATAGGTGTAACATCATTGTTTTGATTGATTTGATTGCATAACTCCTCATCCTCTTTGGCAACAGAAAGACAAAGGATTGTTGTGTCATAAACATAACCGACATTCTTACCTTTGGTGTTTGCGGAAGAGGATTCTCCCTTCTGATAATTGGGTAGAGGATTTTTGAATGTTGTATGATCTTTGTTTGTTTGGTGTCCCTCTACAAATACTTTCTTTTGATCTATATAAGGTCTTGTACTGCATGTTTTAACTGCCAACAATTTTTAGTCATGTGGCCTTTATTTTGATGGTAGTGACAGTAATGCAAGTCATTCCACCATGATGGTTTGACTTGAGGGTCCCAATTTCTAGCCTCTTGTACTTGAATAAGTTTTTAATCTAAAAGTTCTTTGAGGACTGATTCCAATGATTGCCCTAATGGCATGAATTTTCGTTTATTGGATGGTCGTTGGAATGATTGGGTTTTTGTTTCTCCACTGTTTTGATTATTTCCTTGATCACTACTTTGTTTGACATTAAGACCATTGTTTTGTTTGTTTGTAGTTGTTGACGTCAAGGTGAATACTGGTTTGGATATGTGTGTATCGATCATGGTATCAATATTTTTATTCATTTTCCAAAATCTTGGCTTTTCATTGTTGTTGTTAGAGGAATTGTTATTGTTTGAACCTTCAATGAAGTGTTTGATTGTTCCTCTTTTGATTAGAGCCTCTTCGATTTTGAGTCCCTTTTCGATAACTTGCTCAAATGTAGATGGACATTGTAAGTCCAATCTATAATTCATTTCGTCCACTAGGTTATCAATGAACATCTCTATTTTCTCCTCTTCAGGAATAGACCTGGGGTATTTAGCAAATAGCCTTCTCCATCGTTGGAGAAACGAAAGAAACTTTTCACCCTTTGCTTGTTTGGTGTTGTAGAGTTCTTTTAAGGTCACCCCATGTTGGATGTTGAATGAGAAGTGCGTTATGAACCTATTGATCAGTTCTTCAAAAGATTGGATCCCGGGTTCCATTTTAGAAAACCACTCCATGCAAGTGTTTCCTAAGCTTCGTGGAAATAATCGTAGTAAGTAAGAGTCCTCATGTGCGAACTCTATGCTCATGGCTCTAAATTCTCGTATGTGATCAAATGGATCAGTTCTTCCATTATATTTGTTGTACGTCAGGTATTCACAATACCATGGAAATGGTATCATGTTAATGCTTGGGTCAAATGGATAAGGGCAAATGTCTTGTAAGGAATATCTTTTTGTTGGCCCTTGTTGGATATCTTGGAACTGCAATTGTAATTGTTGGATTTGTTTTGTCAAAGCATCTATTTGATTTGGATTTTCTATAGTAGTTGTCTGAGGTGTGGTCATTTCCTTGAGTTGGTTGACATCAAAGTCTTTAGGAAGCTTAGCACCTTTGTCAACTAATAATAAAAGATACTTTTCCATATCTTGCTCTAACATCTTTTCCATAAATTTATGGAAATGAGGGTCTTGTTGAACTTTCTCGATTTCTTCTGTAGTTATTTCTTTCTCTTGTGAATTAGTGAGAGGATCAGTGTTGTTGTATCGTCCCCAAGGGTTTTCTTCAGCCATGGCTGCTATTCTTTTGTTTTCTTCTTGTTGTTGTCTTTGATATGCTGATCGTGTGAAAATAGGCATACAAACGTTAAAATTTTACTCTAGACTTTGATCTTGGAATTTTGATTTGATAAGGATTTATCGATGATTTATAGATATATTAACGATAGGAAAATTTTGGACAAAAAATCTCGCATTTAAAGAGACATTGATATGACATCTTCAAGATGTTTCGTTCAGAGCGCATATAGTAAAGTTTCTTTGTGGCAATTCAAGTGTTTTGGACCAAGGAAAAAATGTTTTGATTGATGAAAACCTTGTTTTTGATGTGTGGAAACCCACAAACCGCCTTCCTACCAACTCTCTTTACTTTCCTCAATTTCTCGGGTGCTAAAAACGGTGCTCGGCCACGCCAAAATGTGGAAGTTCGAGGCTTAAAATAGAGCCTCCACGATCAAAACATAGATGTGACGCCGCTTAAAAATAGAGTTCTCGATGCGCGAAACATAGATGTGACACCTCATTAGAGCTGTACATGTTATAAAATGTAGAAGTTCTTAACATGCTAAATCGTAGCTGTGACGCCGCTAAAGCACAGAAGGTTAGAGAGATGCGCGACTCTGCTAAAACAGCCATGGTGCGCTTACATTGTAGAGCTATCAAGACAGAAAACTATCTTACTCTATGAAACTCACTTGGTTTGGTATTGTATTGTATGGCTGGTTGTGGGATATATTCTGGATGAATTCGTAGACTATGATTGTGGTGTTGCCTAAGAGCCCTTCTTTGATAAAATGCTTGTGAATCTAAGGGAGCTATAGCATAGTCATTCGTATAACCTCTAGAGAAATTGTGATATCTATGAATAAAAGTCCTATGTTGGAGTATAACTTTTTTGCTTTGATACAAAAATTGTTGTTTTCTCAAGAGTTTTTTGTATGTAAGTGTTTTCTTTGGCTTCTGATTCTTGAGGCTAGAGAGATTTCTTGAAAAATTTGGTGGATACCCAATCTCGAATCATGAGAATTTCATGAGTGTTTGATTTTGAAGATTCTTGTGATGATCTTATCTGAATTTAATGAAAGAAAACACAGCAAGCAAGAATAGAATAGTTGATTTAAAATCCTAGAATCTAAACAAATAGTGTATGTTTTTAAGAATCAAGCATGATTCTTGTTGATTTTCACTGGTTTATAACAGATAAGACAATTCATATAGACCCTTAGACAAAGTTGTTATATACCGCACCCAAATCTATATAAAGCCAGTCTGCGTCAATTAATATAGCCATGTTACCCTAGAGGGCAACGCATTTTTGTCTTTCCGCGCGCATCAGAGTGACGGAAGTGGATACCGGATCCCAAGCAAACAAATTCTTGAAGTGGCAACAGGTATGGTGAGTTTGAGGTGATTCTTCCCCGCCCCTGCACCGCCGAGTATTACAATGTTTAGAAACTGACAAGCATGCTTCTATTTCTAGGTTCTTAGATAGGGTTTCCGTTCGGAGTGGCAAATGGATAAACTCCCTCCCATTCTTTAGAACAAAGATTTTGGGGATGGTTATCCTGCACACTTCCGTTGAAAGAGGGTTTCCCCAAATTCACATAAATTTTAAAGTGGGTTGGAATGCCATGGATTTTGGCTATCCCCACTCAGGTCGTTCCCGTAGGGTGAGTACTTTTTCCCACTCACAAAGGAGGCCTAGTCTTGTAAGTGTCGAAGTGTGAGTCTAGTATTTCGATGCAACCTAGCAGTATGGGAGAGTATAAACCTATCGTTCAATTAAATGAAGAATTTATGGAGCCATATTTTTTTCAAACCCAAAAGACAAATTATCTAATCTATATGGAGATATTACCTCCATAAAAGCAGTAATGATGTTCTAATTTTAATCCCACAAGAAATTGCGGGAAGTTTCTATCCTAGGGATTGGATCAATTTTTTATCCTGCTTTATGTCCTAGGGATTGATAAATTTTAACCCTGCTTTCAACGGTAGGGATTGGATAAATTTTAATAAAAAAGAAATTAAAGAATACAATCTGGCCGCGGACGTGTCGGATCCAGATAAAAAATATTTAAAAAAAAACAAAAAGTTGAAGTGCTAAAACAATAGATCAGCGCGCTAAAACATTTTCTCAGCGTGCTAAAATAGTCAATCCGCATGCTAAAGCAGTTGCGCGACACACTAAAATATTTGAGGAGCGCGCTAAAACAGATGAGTGGCGTGCTAAAATAATTGAGCGGCGTGCTAAAACAGTCGAACGACGCTCTATAATTTTGGTCTGACGCGCTACAGAATCCAGCCGCCGTGCTACAAAAATTCACGGTTCTGCTAAAACAAACACGTCGATACCTGTAAGACACTTTTCACAAAAATTATGCAGAATATGGGGTTAGGCCCCACAGTGGGCACCGAAATGGAAGCGTAAGAATGAGGTAAACAATCTAAAATGCATCTACACTTCTAAATAAGATATTGTATCTAAGATTCAAGAAAATTAAACTAATTTAAACTAAGAATCTTCAGAAATCTATCCTATTGCTCTCTAACTCTAAAGATTTCTCTAATCTACTTTGCTCTTAGATTTTAGAAGCTAATTAGATTATTGAAATGACACTTAGAGAATGAGAATTCAAACTATTTCTATTCCTATATGATTAAATAATAAAACTACTGTAATGGCAGCCATGATTGTAAATGTTGAATGCTTGATGAATGTTGGATGAATGCTTGATGGATGCTGGATGAATGCTTGAATGCTTGATTGCTTGAATGCTTGGATGCTTGGAAAACCTACAGAGTAAGATTGCACAAGTTAGGATCCTTTTCCTATAGCCAGAAGCCCTTATTTATAGATTTCACAGGAGCACATTTGCACAGGGAAAACACAGCAGAGTTTGAGATTCAATTTGGAGAATTGAATGGTATGAGATGAGAAGGTGGAGCTGATCATGAAGGATTGTTCCTCCCCATGAAAACACCAGGTAAGATGAGAGGAAAGATTGTTGGAAGAATATTGAGAGGATTTCCTACAGGTTTGTCCCCAAAGCTCTTCCCGTGAATGACAGTAGAATTAATTAGATTTTAAAAATCTAATTTTATTGGTGAGTGATTAAAGGAATATGATTTATGCATCAATTTAAATATTTTTGATTTATTTAAATTTAGCAAAGAGGAATAAATAATTTAATAAATCAAACTATATAATTTGTTTATTAAAAAGGAAAATGATAATTAAATAAAAGATTTTAGGATATCTTTATTTAATTAAGAAGAAATGTGATGAGGTAATTAAATAACACAACTTATTTAAGTTGTGTATTTAATTTTAAGATAGAAGCATAAAAGAAGTAATAATAATAATTAAATAAAACAAAGTTTTTAATTTTGTTTATTTAATTAAGAGAGAAATAATATGATGAAATAGAAGAATTAATAATGAACTTAATATAAATAAATATTTCTATTTATTTACTAAGTAGATGAATTTAAGATTAATTAATCAAATAAATCATATTTAATTAATTAGATTCTCTAGACCATTTTTAGGTGTCTGCATAGACCTCTTGTCCTATCAACAACATGTACCTTTGCGCTATTAGACCTACAATCCACTGTCCCTACAGACTTTTAATGCTTTGCAACATTGTTCCCAATCAATGGACACACAATGGACCCTATGATGACATTAGCATACCAATTTACCACCAACTCATTCTTCAAAATTGTGTTAACCTTTACACCTATTGTTAGAATACTCACATGCCTTGAACTATCTACAACACTCATCCTTTTGTCTTCATTCACAATTTCTACAAGATCTTTTTTTCCACACATAATTATTTTTTTCTTACCTTTCTCATCTTCTACCAAAGGAGTTAAAACAAACTTGCATCCATCCTTCACTATTGTATATGTGTTTTCTATGTCATCATACAAGGCTCATCTATCATATTGCTAGGGTCTACCTAGGAGTAGGTGACAACAATCCATGGGAAGAATATGACAAACTACACTATATTTATAGCCTCCAATCTAGAAATCTACTACATCTTTTTCATTAACCAACAAATATTTCCCATCACTCAACCAAGACACTTTATAGGGTGACTCATGAGGAAATTTTTACAGATTCAATTTGTTAACCATTTCACTTGACACCATGTTTTTAGTTGAGCTTGAATCAATAACAATTTTATATACCTTGTTTTTACACTTACATGTAGTCTTGAAGATGCTCTTTCTTTGCAATGGTTCCACCTCCTTGGCTGCCTTCAATACAGTCTTCCTCATCATCAACATTTTCCCTATTTTAGGAACAACCCTTAAACTTGCAGAATTAGTGCTCTCACATTCCTTTTCTTCAACCAATTGTGCTCTCCTATCAATCCTCTTTTCTCCACTTGATGAACTACCAAAATTGTCAAGACATTTCCAAGATGGATTACCATATTGGTTACAACTATAACATCTCCCTAAAAAATCATTTTAATTTCTACCACCACTAAATCTACCTCTACCTCTAAATCCTCTAGTATCAACACCTTGCTCCTTACCTTTGCTTGCTTCTTCTCATTCCTCAAATGGCTGCTTTGTAGGGGTTGTTCCTCTTCCCCTTGTGCTAGTACCTCTTCCTCTCACTGATTTCTCTTTCCTTATTTTGTGCTTTTCCTCCACCCTGATAGCTAATTGAAAACATTCCTCAACAGACTTTGGGTTAGCAACAACAAGCTCATCTTGTATATTAAATCTCAAACCACCTAGGTATCTAGCCACTTTCTCAACTTCATCTTCATCCCTTATTTCCCTTATAATTAGTTTATAACACTCATTTGTATATGTCTTGACATCTAGATCCTTTTGTTTCAATCCTTGCAACTTTTTATACAATTGAACTTCATAATCCTTTGGAAGAAACTTACCTTTCAATTTTTGCACCATCTTGTCCCATGAATTAATCCTTGATTTTCCTTATTTTCTCCTTTTTACTTGCTTGTAGTCCCACCATAGAAGAGCATGACCTTTGAGTTTAGTCTTTTCCACCTTCACCTTTTGTTCCTCTAAAATATCTTCACTCTCAAAATGGTTATCCATAGCAACTATCTAATCAAGCAATTCTTCTTCATTTAAATTACCACCATACATAGGAAGATCAACTTTTACATTCATTGAATCACCTTTCACTACTTTGAGAATCTTTACCATCCTTTGATCTTCAGGGTCTAATTCCTCATCAAAATCCTCATATTCTTCATCATCTTCCTCTACTTCACTCTCATCATTCACTTCTCTTCTTTTGTTTATCTCCAAGGAAACAAGCCTTGCCAAAATTGCATTATGTGACTCTAAAACCCTCACGATGCTTGAGTGTCATAGCGAACTTGCATTCCTTAACCAGTTTCAATTTCTACATTTAATATTTTGATGAACTACAAGAATTCATGGTTCACCACTTCACGAAATTCACCCATGTACGAGTTTACCAAACCTACACTTTTTGTGGATTTCTTGTTACTTTGGATCTCCCTAGGGTTCATTAATACCCAAATTCTTTTCTTGTCAATGTACTAAGCATCTACAAAACATGATTAGGATTGGAGTGATAATACAAAATTCTATATGAATGAGCAAATAGACCAATCATGCCATGATTAAATAGTAATGATATGTGAGAAACCAGTGCACAACATGATGTAGGGAATCAAGTGATAGAATTTTTTATTTACATTGAGGTATTGGACGATTCATCCTTCAAATTAGAAAATCAAAAATATAATCGAATGACCTTGAAGTG